>CAXDIV010000060.1:0-142611 GCA_963989385.1 Ctena decussata
ATGTTTGGTTCTTTACTTTAACATCTGACGTGGCACAAACTGAAATCATTTTGCCGTCTTCGCGATATAATCTTATAAACCAACGTCACTTGACGATGGAGATATATCTACGTGACCTCATATGTAACCAATGCATTGATTACATGCTATTTTTATCAGGTCCTCGGTGAGATAACATGGGTGAGATAAGAATCTTTCATGGGTGTGGGGTGCGGATAGAAAGATACGTCACGAGGGCCACTGTTATGCATCACGAGGCTTGCCGGGTGATGTCGAACGGTGATCCCGACTGACGGATTTTTCTACCCTCACCGCAAACTATGATACAGTAGGTGGACAAAAGTATTTGTCACAAAGAGACGTCGCCGCTTAACCTAATGCGTTTCCATAATTTTTGAAAAGACTGCTGTCGCAAAGTTTAAAAACACTGTAATGAAACTTGCAGGGATAAAAAGCGAATTGAAAACAGCACTAAGGAAGTACAAAATAAAAAAGGATTATACACAATAATCCTTTTTTTGTAGGGAAAATCGGCATTTTCGGTACCATAAAATAAGCTTTGAACGAAGGTATTTTTCTCATTATCTCTTTCATGTTTGATAAAAACATAAAAAAATCGGTGGTATAAAACAAGAGTACTAAAAAATTGCTGGAACATTCCTACAATTTGAAACCTTGAAAGCAGCGAGAATGTTGGGCAAATAAGTGAATCTAAAGCCAGATCGTTGGTATATTCGCAATATTCTGAACAGATTGTCCTGTTGATTGCTGGAATATTCCATTGATTTTCCCATCGAATTCAAGCTGAATGAAATAATAATACAAAAACAACCTGTCAATACAATTTATTCATTCAACATTTATAAACTGTTTGACTAATAGAAACTTACTCGGTATATACAATGCGTGTCTTAGGAAATATAGCATCTTAAATTGCAGGAATATTCCCATGATTTTAAATATTTTCACTTGAATGTTTAAGAGTAAAATTAGTTGAGTAAAAACTTTAAATTCTGAAATCTTTTTCAGTACATGAGTGGGGCTTAATCATAGGAATATTCCTGCAATTTTAAACTTTTGTGAAAAACAGAACATTCTAGTTAAACAAAGGGAAACTAATTTTATGAATATATATTTAAGGGGCATAATTATTAGTAATTTCTATCATTCTCTAAAATTGCTGGAATATTCCAATGATTTCAATCATCTCTCAAATCATCAGACATAATCACTGATTTCTGTACTTAAATCTAACAATTAGGCGGTAATAAATCCTTGGAATATTCATACAATGTCACATGAGTTGCCATTATTTGAAACTTCAGGTAAAGTAAGATGGGCCATCTAACTTCAATGAGCACATTTAAAGACTGCAGCACACCAATGGTACCTTTTTTCTAAATGTTAAAATTGCAGGAATATTCCAATGATTTCAGTTTATGATCTGACTTATGATAGAAACAGCGGAAATATATGATCCAAATCTACTGAGCATAAGGTGCTTAAATCCTAGGAATATTCCAGTGATTTCATACTCAGATTTTGAAGAGTTTAGTCAATCAAGGTTTAAACATAATCAAATATAATTTGTGCCACTTTAAAATTGCAGGAATATTCCAACAATTTCATTATTGTTATCAGACTGTATGATAGAGATATATGATCTTAACCTAAAATTTAGAAGGTGCTTAAATCCTAGGAATATTCCAGCAATTTCAAACTCGGAATTGTTGAAAAGTTTAATCAGTCCAAGTTCAAATAAAATCAAATAGAGTCTGTGCCACTTTAAAATTGCTGGAATATTCCAACAGTTTCACTTTATTGTCCGAGTATGACAGAGATATATGATCTTAACCTAATATTTAGAAGGTGCTTAAATCCTAGGAATATTCCAGCAATTTCAAACTCGAAAATGTTGAAAAGTTTAATCAGTCCAAGTTCAAATAAAATCAAATAGAATCTGTGCCACTTTAAAAGTGCAGGAATATTCCAACAATTTTACTTTATTGTCCGAGTATGACAGAGATATATGATCTTAACCTAATATTTAGAAGTGCTTAAATCCTAGGAATATTCCAGCAATTTCAAACTCGAAATTGTTGAAAAGTTTAATCAGTCCAAGTTCAAATAAAATCAAATAGAATCTGTGCCACTTTAAAATTGCAGGAATATTCCAACAATTTCAGTTTATTGTCCGACTATGATAGAGATTTATGATCTTAACCTAATATTTAGAAGGTGCTTACATCCTAGGAATATTCCAGCAATTTCAAACTCGAAATTGTTGAAAAGTTTAATCAGTCCAAGTTCAAATAAAATCAGATAGAATATGTGCCACTTTAAAATTGCAGGAATATTCCAACAATTTCATTTTATTATCAGACTATGATAGAGATATATGATCTTAACCTAATATTTAGTAGATGCTTAAATCCTAGGAAAATTCCAGCAATTTCAAAATCGGAACTGTTGAAAAGTTTAATCAGTCCAAGTTCAAACAATACCAAATAGAATTTGTGCCACTTTAAAATTGCAGGAATATTCCAACAATTTCAGTTTATTATCCGACTATGATAGAGATATATGATCTTAACCTAATATTTAGAAGGTGCTTAAATCATAGGAATATTCCAGCAATTTCAAACTCGAAATTGTTGAAAAGTTTAATCAGTCCAAGTTCAAATAAAATCAAATAGATTTTGTGCCACTTTAAAATTGCAGGAATATTCCGACAATTTCAGTTTATTATCCGACTATGATAGAGATATATGATTTTAACCTAATATTTAGAAGATGCTTAAATCCTAGGAATATTCCAGCAATTTCAAACTCGAAATTGTTGAAAAGTTTAATCAGTCCAAGTTAAAAAAAAAATCAAATAGAATTTGTGCCACTTTAAGATTGCAGGAATATTCCAACAATTTCAGTTTATTATCAGACTATGATAGAGAGATATGATCTTAACCTAATATTTAGAAGGTGCTTAAATCCTATGAATATTCCAGCAATTTCAAAATCGGAACTGTTGAAAAGTTTAATCAGTCCAAGTTCAATAAATATCAAATAGAATTTGTGCCACTTTAAAATTTCAGGAATATTCCAACAATTTCAGTTTATTGTCCGACTATGATAGAGATATATGATCTTAACCTAATATTTAGAAGGTGCTTAAATCCTAGGAATATTCCAGCAATTTCAAACTCGGAACTAGTGAAAAGTTTAATCAGTCCAAGTTCAAACAAAAACAATGATACTTTTTGCCAGTTGGAAAAAAATGCATGAATATTCCAACAAATTCAGTTGATTGTCAGACTGTATGATAGATGAATATGATCTTAACCTAATATTTAGAAGGTGCTCAAAACCTAGGAATATTCCAGCAATTACAAACTCGGAATAGTTGAAAAGTTTTATCAATCCAAGTTCAAACTATATCAATGATTACTTTTGCCACTTTAAAATTGCAGGAATGGTCCAACGTTTTCAGTGTACATACCGATAAAAAGGCATCTCATCTTAATTAAATTAGCACAATATGTATGCAAAACGTATGTTAATTATGGCCATTCTAAAGTTGCTAGAATATTCTGATGATTTCATTTGTTATCAGATGTTATTGCGTAAAAAGCAGTACCGTATGGTATTAACAGCCGTGCATCAACCGGCGAAAAGTCATGTATCACGCGCTGTTGATGCACGGGTACGCAACTTTCAATAGGCTCGTACCTGGGCCATTGAAATACCCTTGCCTCTCCCCTTTCGGTTAATTTACAAACAATGGCGGTGTGCTACCTATGTATTCTTATGACGTCATCAAGCTTTGTACTCTTATTACGTCATCAAGTACTGACACAGGTTTCAAAGCCATGTTGTTTTCATTCTTACGATGCCAATTGGAGAGTAAATAAGTGTTAAAAAAAGATGTGTCCCAAGCTTTCAGTGGCAATCAAGAACTGCAGGATGGTACATGAATTGACCAGGCTTGTTCTGCATGGATATTATTGTTTTGGTTTACACTGGTTTATTTGTATAATATGTCTAACAATACAAGAAAAATACACAGTAGTTAATGTATCAATACATGTATACAAATCGGATTCGAAAAAAGCAAAAAAGCTTATATGAATTCGTCTCCTCTTAACAGTCATTGTGGAGAATAAACGACTTGTGATCAAGGTCACTATCATATAGTAACCAGCTCTACCAATATTAACATATTACCAATTTGAAGGATGATATGCAAATATAAATTTCAGTAAGTAATACCTATATAATGCATATGAAATAAGGTATATAGGACCTGGCTAAGCTGGAAAAGAAAGCTGAAAATAGAATAAATAAAATAAGAAGAATATTAGCAAAAATGAAATAAGATGAATAAGATAAAGAGCTCTCACAAATTGGTGTCCTTAGGGGAGCCCTCGGTGAGCAGATCCACATCAATCGTGAGCAGAGCCACATCAATCGTTTACATCAATTATTGCTTTGACCAAAGTATCTGCTTTTTATTGATGAATTTGCAACGAGCGACCATCTCGGACACTTTTCAGAAATACTGAGATTGAACAGGATGATGGCAACCATTTTAATAGCTTGATGCTCACGGGCCAGGAAGGCGGATATTAATAAAAATATGCACTAGCGCGTTGGCTGTCAAACGGTGACAAAATATAGTGCCATATTGTTTTGCAAATTTTAACGAATATTTCGTTGAATTATGCAAAACAGTGATCAAACATTTTTGCATTGCATTAACGTTTGCTAGGTCCCTCGGGAGGGTTTGAAAACCTCGGCCTTCGGCCACGGTTGTCCACATTTTCCTCGGAACCTGGCAAACGTTAATGCATGAAAAATCATGTTTGATCACTATATTGAAAAATATGATGATTTATGTCCGTAAATCTACAAGTTTGAAATTGTTTAAATTTTAGGAATGCTCCTTCAATTACAAATTCGTAATGCATATGGAAACGTCCAGTAAAATCCAGCGCCAATCTAAAATTAAGGCAGAAGGATTGTGAATAACTCTGTTTTCTTTTTATTTGTAAAAAACAAAGCAGAGTTATTGTTCATAATGAAATCGGTCAACAGTGGAGTTGTACAGGTAAATAACATACACGCACAAACTCTACCGTAAAGATCCTAAATTTTCGGGCAGGTATGTATGTACAAACAGTGGAAACCGAGATCAGACTGCTCCTTAGGAACTAGTCTGATCAGGATCTATACAAATGCCATTCCATATGTGCATTTTTATAGGCATCACTTTATGGTAGAACTGGAATAACAAGGGCAAGGACTGGCTCTGCTTGCAGCAGGTGCAGAATGGGGGCTGTTTGTCTTTTTTGTTTTTGCCATGGTCTCTATCCTCGTACTATTTTTTCTTTTCCTTTTCTTTCTCCCTCTTTATGGTGACGGCTCGATGTAAGCTGAAATTGGTAAAGAACTGTTAAATCCGAAACAAAAACCAAGCAGTTTGATCGAAATAATGTACTTTAATATCCAAACAGCAGTTGCTGATATTTGGAGGCGACAAATAAAAGTCCCACATTGGCCGCAAGATCGGCGTGGCTGAAAAAAATGTTTGAGGATGAATGGGTACATTTTCGGGAGCATCGCTGCTATTTAAGTTTTTGTTACCCCTAAAGCAACGGATTAAAGTCTAAGTGGCACGGTCTTACAGTGGACTCGTTAGTATCGGATCGTCGACAATATCGTATCACTAGGGATTTCCGACATAAGCTACGGTACAATAACCAACGAACGTTAGCGACGATAGGCGAACGATAGCAGACGTTAGAAGATGTTTATTGGGGATTCATTATTTGTTTACCAAATTTTCACTCTTATCTAATTTTTTACACATTCGCCGAATCCAACAAGAGCATTCGTAGATGAATAACATTTGTATAGAAATAGGCAAAGGAATATAAATATAAAGCATGGGAATGTATACTGTATGAATGTATTCTGTACAACACCATATGAGCCGCGACACGACAAAACAAACAATGTGGTTGTGCGCCCAGCGCAGACTCAGATCAACCTGGGCATCCGCTCAGTCTGATCAGAGTCTTCGCTGTTCGCATGCTGGTAGCTTAGACTCTTAGCTACCCTTTATGCACTTATCAAAGAGCCTTATCAAACTGAGCGGCTGCCCAGGCTTACCTGAGTCTTCGCTGGGCGCACAACTACATTGTTGGTTTTGTCGTGTCGCGGCTCATATAATAGGCCACTGACAAAATTTATATATGTTTTACATCTCACGTAGCCACACTAGCTTGAGTAGGTTAAACACCTACCTGCTGCTGGTGATTTAGCGGTCCCACCTTTACTGTTAAAAGGGGCGTAAAATGGCAATTCATCCATTTGTCTATTGACGTCTAACATTACAAAGTATTTAGAAAATCAGTTTTCCGCCGTGGTAATCACGCACGCAACTCAACTACAGATGGCAGTTAATGCCGACAGTGTCTATAAATGCTTGCTAGCCACCGAAATGTTTTAATGTCATTTACAATATGCTCCACATACACCCGTCTGGAGCGCAGTTTCGTGTTAAACAACCACTGTCGCCTCTGCTAAAATCTGGCAACATTTCTAATTTATGTAGCAACTTCCCTGTAGAGTGTTATCAGCGGATATTCATTAGGGTATATACTATCCCCAAGCAGTCGCAGTTCTTGACCACCAGGGTAACAACATACAAATTCGACTGGAGCCAGGCTAGTTCCCTTATAACAGTATTTCAGGCATATCAAGTCGATGGGCGAGTGATAATGAAAGGCTGTGTGCAATGGGATCTCGTTTACTGTTGGAGATATTCCGCGTTGGGCTGGTACCGTGTTCGAGATCCACTGGATGTAGAATTGTGTGTGTAGATATATTCTTGTTACGATGTTTCACACCTCAGCGAAACTCAGCCAAGGCCGCAGTACCGGGGCACTGTGAATCAATCGGACTTCATGGAGATATAAATCTTTACAACCGTTACATGTATGAGAAGCGGAATATAAAAAGTGAAGTTGAACATGGATTGGTAATCTTTCTAACTGTCGTTGTTGTTGTTGTTTCGATTGTCATAAAGATGTTCCCTAGAAAAAAATCGTAATTCGAATTTCCCAATGTGCCATTTCATTGGATGGAAGCAACTCCCATCGCATCTAATCAAATTATCCATAACAACAGTTTCCGCATAACAGGCGCCCTTGTCTACAGAAAAATATCGTGTTTACTGTAAACAATTAGAGACAGTCACAGAGGTCCCGGGTTCGATACCCCGTCCAGCCGCATACTTTCTTTCCGCTGTTTCAAGAACGGCAGTAGTCAGTTACTGGCGAAAGTAAGTGCAGTTAACCGATTAGAAGTTCTAAGCCTGCCCACGAATAGTGTGGTTAGGTTTAACTGACCGTCTCGACATGACCATAGCTGTGTAACGTGGACGTAAAGCAACAAAACAACAATAGATACGGTAATCAGTGTTTCTGAACAATTATGCGAAGTTGTGGGACTGTTTTGCAGTTGGCCTAAAAATAACGCGCCAAGGAGAACAAGTCACTGCTGCGCTGCGGAAAATCCGACTTGCGAATGGGCCTTCGGCTACAGGTAAGTAAGGGACAAAGTGGACTTAGTATCCTTGGCTAGCGAAGATGAGCATAACCACGATTCTATGCGATTATTGAAAATTCACCCTCGGATCAGTCCAAAAATGCAATATTTTCCATAAAAGTGCCCTTTAAAGGTAGGTTCCTGGACTAGCGATAACAATTATGTTCACAAAATAATTTTGTCTTTTTCTGGGTAGTATTGAGTTCTCTTATTTTTCTGAAACTGTTGCTACTGAGAAAATCGTCAGATTTTGTAGAAAATAGTCGTTTTCCCTTTGGTTTATTTTCTTTTGTTGGAATTCCAGTTCTAAAAATAAATATGTATATATGTCTACAAGTCCGCAGTTTCTGATGTCATTTGCCAACGGTTAATTTTCTCTTGCCGTGAGCTCTTCCAGAGGTCCTGGCATGGCGGATGGGTTAAAACTATCCCGAAATGCAATGCAGCATGACGTCAGCTATGTTATCTATTTTGGGCGCGAACTAAAAATAGCGCTAACTGGTGTGCGAAGCAGAGTTAGGAAATCCCTTGCAAAACGACTTTTCTACGATTTTTTGATTTACACTTTTTAGTGAAACTTATTCATTTCCTATTTATAAGTGCTTTCCAACAACTTGGATAAAAGAATCATCAAAAGTATGATGCATTCCAAAGTACAGGAACCTACCTTTAAATCAAGGGCAATATTTGTGATATTTTAATAAGCCACTTTGGGTTGGTCGTCACGAGAATTGAAACAGAATAGAATTGTGATAATTTTATCCTTACAAAACTAATGTAGTTGAACGAAACGGAGGGGTACCATTAACATGGGTTTTCTGCATCCTACCAAAATTTTCTTTTTTGACTGATGGTATACTCAAGTGTGTCTAGTTTATTGAACCATATGTAACTTTGGACAGAAAGCCCTAATTACTGAGCTATGGGTCGACAGAAGTGGGTGGGCTAATTCTACATGGTTTTAGTCTGTCTTGTAATATTTTCTCATTTGGGAGGAAAGTACATCAGACAGACAGCATGTAATACAATGATTAACAGGACATCTTAAATGTGTTTCCATATCATTTTACTTGGTTTAATTTTAACATATGACAAAAAAAGACTTCCTTTTACGTCCAGCGTTTTTGATATTTTAGATCTCTTTTTTTTTTTTAATATTTCTTGGTGTCAATGCTAAACAAACTGACCAGTAATCATCCAACTCATGTCCAGGCAGCACCTTGACCAGGATAATCGGATGATGTGACCAGAATATCACCATGACCTAGTTTTCATGGTTGACTGAACACATATACTTGTTTGGGAGATGGTTTCCATTCAACTTCATAACCTAGTAATATAAAACTGTGGCCAAAGTAATATCTTATCTGCTAGATTTTGCCCCCCCCCCTCCCCACCACCACATAATTATGATGAAAGGAGACGTATTGGTTTCATTGCGGATCCCGTCGGCGTCTGTGTCGTCGTCAGCGTGAGAGTTAGCTTTGTACCCATTTCTTGAATCGAGGGGTGGAATTTTACCAAACTTGAATCCGTGCAATTTGATCAAACTTGCTTGGAAACACAATAGGGACAAGCCCAACAGCTGATTCGGTTTTGTTAAATCTGACCCCATTTTAAGATCACAGGAGGTCTTAAAGTGTTAAATTTTCTGCGTCTGCGTAGGCATGACAATTTCCTGTACCTACGATGTCTTTTGAAACAATAAGCGCGTTTCCACGATACTTGCATGGATATATCATTAGGACAAGCTTAAGCAGTGATCAAATTTTGGTGACCTTGGCCTTATTTTCAAGGCCACAGAAGGACTTTTAATATGTGACGCAGACACAGACGCAGATGCCTACGAGATCCGCACTGAAGCCAACATATATATTCCCTCAACATTAATGGCGGGGTTGTGGAGCACAA
The DNA here is from genome assembly GCA_963989385.1 of Ctena decussata. NCBI lineage: Eukaryota > Metazoa > Mollusca > Bivalvia > Lucinida > Lucinidae > Ctena > Ctena decussata. Next base: position 9,520 of record CAXDIV010000060.1, read on the forward strand.
AATAGCCGAAGTTTCGTAATTCTAGGTCATAAATTGAAGGAAAATCATCTCCCAAGCAAGTTTATGTGTACAGTCAACCATGAAAACTCGGTCATTTTGGCATTTAAGTGTCACATCGGACACTTTTTTTTTTTATAAAAGCTTCCAATTACTGCTTGCTTTTTGTAAAAGCTACTGCTTGTATTGGACTGCAGTATGTGCGGCATTCGGACTCTTTTTTTTCCCTTCGTCTTTTTCTTTTCCTCCCTCTCTTTGCAAGTATGTGAAAGCGCTTGATACACAGTGATATCTCAAAGGACATTTTAACACAAAACAAGCGTTCATATACACAATGAGAATAGGTAAACAATGAGAATACATGTATATATTGTTATACTTTATGTTGGTTACGCTTGATAGTGATACATTTATACAATGTATGGGATGCGCCGCGCGAATTTCTGGTTACGATCTGCTGATACTAAGACTAACCTGCGCATGAGTACATCTCGCTATAGCGAGCGCAGTTCGCCTAAACATTGATGAAATCTTGCAGTTATCAGATATTGCATATGTCCTGACTAACCTGCGCATATGTGCAGGCTGATATGGTCGTCCGCAGCTGAAGATAGTTTTCGTCTTACGGCGAGACAATATAAAAAGCAGATATAGCACTTCTTCAGATAGGCTAAATAAATAATGATTGCTTCCTTAAAATTAGCCTTCTAACGTATGCTATCGTCGCTAACGTTCGTTCGTTATGGTACCGTAGCTTATATCGGAAATGCCTACTTATACGTTATCACCCATTTTTCTCACAAATGAAGCAAATATTTTACCATTATATTACAGTCATCAAGTAAGACCAATGACAAAGTGCAGGGTGACGAATTCGGTCGAAATGTGCGGCTGTGAAAGAAATCAGAGTTGTTGAATATCTTGGCCCGTCTTCAGCGGCGACTGCATTTTGTCTGTTGCTCGTTAGCTTCAAAATAGATTTCGGTTGTTTACACAATTTTATCACTAGGCGAAACCCATAGAAGGGTTATTTTTGCCATTATTGTCCAGGCTTTGGATAAACATGGTCATAGACTCTTTGTATGTCTCAAAGGTCCAGATAAGGATGAGTTTTGATGACAATTTCTCTTCATATTGCATGGAATATATATGTTATAACAAGTGTTACAGATAAGAAGGGGTGAAAGGGATAATTTCCCGTAAGTCTTCATAAAAATACGATTTGACCCCTCGTTAGAACTATCTCATAGAGATGGTTCTAATGAGGGGTCACAATATATGTTTTCATTTAACGAGGGGTCACAACGAATGTTTTCATTGAGAAATAAGAAATATTATATCAGAATCATCCTTAGACCCACTCTAATATTCCTCTTTAGAATTAGCTGGAGAAGGAAGGAGATAATATTTGTCTATCAGAGTGATCTGCTTTGGAGGTATGTATTCATACGCGGAACTTTCTTTTATGACAGATGGGTACAGTTTCAGAGGAAGCAATTCTAGCTTTTTTAGCTCCCCTCGTCGATGTCCAGGAAGTCGTCTGAGATGGAGTCCACATTTACGTTAAAGTTTTTTTAAGAGCTCATATTTTCTAAACCATATGATGGATTTGGTTCATATAGATATATGTCCAAAGTTTCTTTCAGTATACCCCCGCCCACGCCAATGATCTTAAGGTCACTTTTTAAGGTACATTTCGCATTTTACTAGTCAAATAATTTCAACCCTATCCACTTTTTCTCAACTTGAGCCAAATAATTTTGATTCATTACAAAAACACAACATATGGATAAATAATGAAAGTGTTTCTACTCTGACATATTAACCCGATTTGTTGGACCGCGTAGCGCAATCGGTAGCGCGTCTGACTCAACAGTCAGAGGTCCCAGGTTTGATACCTGGTCCGGCCACATGCTTTGAATTCGTTTCTTCTTCCGCTGAGAAGGGCAGTTGTCAGTTACCGGCGAAAGTATGTTTACTTAGTACTGTTTAACCACTTAGGCGGTCTAAGCCTGCCCAGGAATAGTGTGGTTAGGATAACTGACCGTCCCGACATGGCCACATATGTTTACTGTGGACGTAAATCAATAAAACAACTAGAAATATGTCCATAGGACACGAATGCCCCCGCCTAATGCCATGAGTAAGATGGCACCTCGATTAAGCTACTGGCACTTGTAGTATACTAGGTTCATAGAGGCAGACTTGTACAATATAAATGGCAAATCAAGAGACACGAAATATCAAAACAACCTATGCAGGACTAAGTTATAGGCCGGACACAAAAATGATTTCACTATAGCCTATACATAAAGTTTACATGCGCAGTGTGACCTTGGCTTTCAAGCTAGGCGTTTGTCATGATGATCATTTATGGGAATTTATAATTTGAATCCCACCATGCAGGATAAAGTTATGGACAGGACATAAACATGTTTCACTGAAGCTTATGCATAAAGTTTAAGTGCAGACAATGACCTTGACCTTTGAGCTAACGATACGATTGTTGCATGTGACACATTAACTTGTTATGCTAATTATTTATGCCAGATAATTTTGAAATCCCATCATGCGGGGCAAAATTTCACCACAGCCTATGCACAAAGCTCAAGTGCTGACTGTGACCTTGACCTTCAAACTAGCAGCGTGGTTTTTGCACACGACACACTGTCTTATCATGACAATTATTTATGCTAAATAATTTTGTTACCCCACCATGCAGGACAGTTATGGACCAGACATAAACAAATTTCATTATAGCTTATGCACAAAGTTAAAGTGCCGACTGTGACCTTGACCTTTAAAGTAGTGGCATGGTTCTTGCACGCGACACATCGTCTTGTCATGATGATCATTTGTGCCAAATAATTGTTAAACCCCACCATGCAGTCCAAAGTTATGGGTCGGACACGAACATATTTCATTATAGCCTATGTAAAAAGTTTAACTGTGGACTGTGACCTTGACCTCTAAGACAGCCACATTGTTCTTGCACGCGACACATTGTCCTGTCATGATGATCATTCGGGCCAAACAATTTTTAAATCGCACCATGCAGTCTAAAGTTATGGGTTGGACACGAACATATTTCAAAATAGCTTATGTACAAAGTTTAAGTGCTGACTGTGACCTTGACCTCTGAGATAGCGACATGGTTCTTGCACGCGACACACCGTCTTGTCATAATAATCATTTTTGCCAAATAATTTTTGAATCCCACCATGCAATCCAAAGTTATGGATCGGACACGATTTCGGTAACATACATACATACATACATACATACATACATACATACATACATACATACACACGGACAGGGTAAAATCTATATGCCCTTCCGCCATTTCATGGCGGGGGCATAACAACAACAACAACAACAACCAGACTGAAAACAGACTGTACGGGCCGTGCATAGCTGCAATAGGCGGATATACTGACATATTTCGGCCAAGAACGCTAAACATAGCATCAGAAAACGGTCTTGAGATCTCCGTCATCATGCTTACAATTTCGTCTGAATGACTGTATTCGTTAAATTACACCGAAGGCACACAACATTGACTCAACACTGAATCAACGTTGATTCAACGCTATAACGTTGCATCAACGTTGATTCAATGTTTAGTCAACGTCGTGTGATTAGTGGGGGGTTAATGATCCCAAGTATTTTGAAAGACTTTCATAAATAGTGTAGATCAAGATTTCAGCACTCTGATCTACATTTACATTGGTGTCCGATGTCAACAAGTTCAAACTTTTGGCGAATTACAGGTGGTTAAATAGCGCGACTGAGTAGCCTTATCAAATCTCATTAATTCTCTCCCTCTCACACACACACACACACACACACACACACACACACACAGAGTCGATAATTAGGTGCCCCGAAAGCAGTTGGTTAAGCTCTGGCCTACTGATCTAGTGGTATCGGGTTCGAAAGTCCACAGGTGGCGGAAACCTTTTCAATCGTAAACGGGGTTCCATTGCACACAGCTTTTCATTATCACCCACCCATCGTACTGATATGACTGAAATATTGTTAAAAGGAACGTAAAATCGCAAGCCATCCATCCAGCCGACAATTCATTCTCTAAAGCCCGTGGAATATCTTTCCATACAAGTGGACGAACAAAAGTATACATGTATCTTTCTCAAACATTCTTCCCATCGGGAAAAAAACGGTAAATCAACACTGAATTCACGTTGATTAACTTTATGACGTTGATTCAACGTGGATTCAATGCTGATTCAACAGTGGGTGCCTGCAGGGTGCCCTCACACGTCTTGAAAAGATTCATACAAGTCCGTTTTCTAAATAGCTTACCTCAGATTCTGAAAGTATGAAAGTGAAATAGTCGCGGGGGTGGGGGGGGGGAAGAATTTTGTAAATGTCCTTTTGTGACATTTTAGCTATTATTTACACAAGAGATTACGAGCCACTTGAAAATCTTTGCCAACGCCGCTCATTTTATTTATCGTATTTTCAGAATAACTTAACAACAGATTAACATGATTAAAGTGAATTGGTATTGGCGTATTAGATTTTCCGATAACCATTTATTGCAAACAGAATTTATTACAAACTTGAGGTTAATTTGTAAACCAAGGATTATTCCATATTCCTTTTTATCAGATACTTCAAAATCAGCAGGGAAGTTTGTCACGCGTCACCTTGAGAGTCAACAAACCAGTTGCTCCTCATTTACCGAAACCATTCATGACAGCACAGGCAATGGTCTGAGACCGGGACTTGATTTATCTGAAGTTGCCTGGTAAAACCCATTGACACCTCAATTCGTCTAAATATAATTGGACAGTAGTATCTGAACCAATAAATACCAAGACCAAGCTGTTCCTAATAAACCCTCTGACTCTGGATTTGAATTGTATATAATTCTGTAATTTTCTATTAAGTTTTTTCTTTGTTTATTCATTTATTAAAGTAAAATTAAGCTGGGTTCAGGGCCCTGTATCTCATATAATTTGCACGTTTGTAGTAGTAGTTGACATTATCTCTCAAACTCGACATCCCGAGCAAAATATTACGTGGCCAACCTCTCTTATCTTACGTGTGCAGCATAGAGTACTTCATGGACAATTATTCTGAACGAGAAATGTTCGAATTTCGTGAATATCTAAAGCAAAAACGTGACCGAAACTTACCTAGCTAGCTCAAAAACCTCTGTCGACAGCAGTACTACTTGGTCGAAATCCGTAATACTCGGTCGACAGCCACTTTGTATAGTACCGTCTCGGTCGAAAGCACAGGTAGCGATAATGGTATTACCCCCGTGTCATATGAAAATCAAGAATATTTCTTTGTTTCAAGTTGGCTAGTCACGGTCATTTACGTTAACGAAACTATGGCCTTTAAGTGAACTGCCAAATATAAATATTCCGCATGTGTACAGGCTGTAGATTGCGGAATTTTTTAGGCTCAGGGACTTAACTAAAAGTGTTTGCCGAGAGGAGTAAAGGAGCCCCGGTAGCAGTGACTTTTATAGATAACTGAAGATAGAGAAGGCTACCTGTATACAGTAGGGTCGATTTCCCGATGGGGAAACAGGGAGGAAGTGCTTCGGAGATGCATGCCGGTATATTTTCAACTGCATGCCGGTCTAGTTTGTTTCCCGAACGGGAAACATTTTTGACATTTTTATGTCTTGAGGGTACCTTTCTTGGACATAGCTTGTGCGTCTCATTTTTGAACCAATGTCTTTGAAATTCATACCTTTGAAAACTACATTATTTTTTCTAAAATTTTTCCGAGTCGGATTTTTTATAACGGCCAAAAAAAAAATTGAGAGCAGTTTCTATACTGAAAGTTTACTCAATTTTGTTTCCCGCTCGGGAAACATTTCCGGTTTGCTCTTGTTCTTTGTGCAGTATCTTTCCGCGTTAGGCGCTCCGAACAAGTGTGACTGGGATCTGGGATGTTAATAGATAAAATCTAGTGCCACTTTTTAGCTCGCCTGAACGAAAGTTCAGGAAGAGCTATTGTTGTCACCCCGGCGTCAGCGTCCGCGTCCGCGTCGGCGTCGGCGTCCGGATTGGATGTTTTGGTTAAAGTTTTTTAAAGACCTATAACTCCTTAACCCATGGATGGATTCTTTTGATACTTGCACTGTAGGTAGATATTGGTCCAAAGTTTAACAGGGTACCACCCCCACCCCATTCCATGACCTTGATGTCAAGGTCATGGACTTAGAAAATTGGGAGTATTTTTGGACTGGATGTTTTGGTTAAAGTTTTATAAAGCCCAATATCTCCTTAACCTATTGATGGATTCCTTTGATACTTGCACTGTAGTTAGATATTGGTCCAAAGTTTTCCAAGGTACTACCCCCACCCCCCTCAGTGACCTTGATGTCAAGGTCATAGACTTAGAAAATTGTCTTTTTATTGATTGGATGTTTGGGTTAAAGTCTTTTAAAGACGCATATCTCCTCATGAATTCTTTTTATATTTGCACTTTAGTTAGATATTAGTCCAAAGTTTTGCCAAGTACTACCCCAACCCCGCTCAGTGACCTTGATGTTAAGGTCAGGGACTTTGGATATTTGTATTTTATTAAAGTTTTCTAATTGCATACTGATTCATAATCCTTGGCAGAGATTTAGTTTACACTTGAACTGATGTTAGACACTTTTTTGAGTTTTTACAAAACACTATATACTTACCCCACTGGATGACCTTGAAGTAAAGGTCATCGACTTAGAATTTTGTCTTAAAGATTTGGTTAAAGTTTAATATTTATGAAGACATAATATCACAGTGCCACGATGGACTCAGTTGATACTAATACTTGGACTGATGTTAGATAATGGTTCAAGGTTTTGTTACATCCTAGCCCCCCCCCCCCCACCCCCCCCCCCCCTCCACTCCACACCCCCACCCCCCACCCCTACCTCTCAGTTCTTTGACCTCAAGCTCATGAGCTTTGAAATTCCATGTGGATTTTTTTATTTTAATTTTATTCTAAGACTTATTTCTTAGATAGCTTTTGTTTATAAATGTGTTGTTATTATGGACATGCTTGCCTGAAGTTTTATGCATAGAACTCCACACCTCCAAAGCAACTGTGTGATGGGCAAGCACCTATTCAGGCGAGCTATGCTGTCAGGCGACAGCTCTTGTTTAGAATTCCTGTCATGTAGTTTTTTAATCATTTTGTGTTTGTTGGGGGAGGGGGGGGGAGAGGAGAAGGGATGGGGGGATTAGGGGAGGTAAAATGGAAGTGTATGCGAAATTGTCTTGTGCAGTGAATACTGTTACACTTATGTCGCATGTTCAAGTTGGTTGGTTGGTTGTTTTGGGTTTAACGGCCCTTTGAGACAATATTTCAGTCTATATCGGGCCGTCTCCCATACAGAGGGAGAAAGAAGAGGGACATGATAGACGAGAGAAAAATGTCCAAACAACCCCCACCCGCACCTACTGCAAACACAGTAGGCCCTTGCCCTACTATTATTCAAATTAGCAGGACGCCCCGGCACTGGAAGTTATACCCAGCCCCATCACACCACCCAACCACCCCAGCATGCTCAAGTACAGCTAATGTTTAACAAGAAAAGTGGTAAACTGAATTCCTAGTTTTTTTTCAGCATACAGTTGTCAATTGACGAAGGACTGCAAATTCTACTGAAAAGAAAACTGACAATTCTAATCTCAGTTTTTTGTGTATTTTTAAGTCAAAACATTGAATCACGGTGTGACTTTTCTCCAGTATGGCATGTCTGGATGGCCTGGCCGCCTGATCACTGGCGGTCTCAGTTCTCCAGCTCGCTTCATATCTTAAAGGATAAAAAATACTACCTTAAGGTGGGTGCATGAACACACAACTTGTTTTCTACAAATTTTACGAAAGGGAACAACTTTTATGTCTTCATGTTTTCCTCCCTGAAGGAGGAAACCAATTAAGAAAGGGGTCTATTCTTACAAGAAACTATTTTCTGCTAGAAGCAAGATTGTTTTTATGGCCCTTTCAAAAGATTTCACTTATGTCGAGCCGACTATTGTTGTGAAACAACATCATTTGTTAAAGTCTCCATAGTCCTATTAGTGTTAAAAAGATCTAAACTCAAGTCACTGTAAAAAGCGGTTCAGTCTTCACGTTTGGTAATAAAATGTTGGCTGATGTGCATATGATACTGAGTCATATAACTGGCATAAAGTAGAGAAAACAGGTTTTTGAAAAATAACAAATCGCTGCACAAAATACAATTTCCAGTTCTGGTTTCCCGTCTAGCGATGCTATATAAACATCGGCGGGATAGTGATTGGGACTCCACGCATGTACATTGTATTTTTACCATTTTATTCAACATATTGAAATAGAAAGTAGGTCATTTTAGTTGGCCCAAATAAGTTTTCAAACTCTTTTTATATGTCTAAAGCTGGCTAATCACGGTCATTGACAGTGGCGAAACTATAGTGAAAAGCTTGCAGCGATAGCTCATGATGAACTTTTTCATGCTGATAGAGCGATGGGGTCTTTAAGCGAGGGTAGGCGAAAACCGGAGCTCTCGGGGGAGGGACACCTAACCTCCAACGGCAGAACTTGGTTTTTCCTTATAGTGTTCGCATCTTTGTAGAAGGCAGGCAAAATTGAAAATGGCAGAGTTGCTGCCCCTGAAAGTGTGTGCATTCACCTTAATTAAAAAGTCTAGATGCAGCACCATGAAAAGTTGCACTTTAAATAGGGTCTACTGTGAGCGTTCTAATTTTCGCAGCCTCGGTTCGTCTGAGAAATCGTTGAGTCTCAATCTTTATTCTGTTCACTAGAAATTGCTCAGACGTATGACTGGCTACTCAATGTTTTTTTTTTATTTGGACACTGAAAATTTTAAGTAAAATACTCGACATTTCTCAGCAATATCCTATGTGTTTGATGTTATGTCAGTTGAGTTGTTTGAGAACTAAACAAACATTATAAAACGATTATACTGCAATACAATAATTTCATTCTTCAATAAGGGCCTCCGGCCTTTAACAAAATATAAGGTACAATATGTTTTTTGGGTGATGCCATAAATATTCTCATTGTAAATATCCTAACGTCAAGCTGATACAATTTTATAGCAAGTGTTTACATTTAGCACAAGGGTAAAAGCGGTGCACCGTACAATGCCCCAGACATCTAATCCCACTTGGCACGTGCCAGTAACCTAACTAAGGTGTCAGTGATTCAGTTTCTTAACTTATGGATACTAAAAAAAAACAACAAATTTTCTACAGGGACAGCACATTTAGAATGTGTCAATTGCCTAACAGGTAAAAACCGGACGGACGGGCGCATGAGGGTGGTGTTGTGGGTTGCATCCCAGACTTGGGGGTTATCTTTTATGGACAGAATCGTACAGTGTGCACTTGCGGGTTGATCACAGCTCACATGTACATGTGCCCTCTGTACACATTAACCTACAAATTTTGTCCAATCATCAGATTGGCCGAAACTTGTGAAAACAAATAATTTTAAATGACCCATCTACCCCTCACCATCACACACTTGGACGGACACCCGGCGCCAGGTGTGTGCAACTATGGTTACGTACCGTTGAGCCACTTGGGTAACGTCGATACGAGAATTGAACAGAACAGAACAGAACACCATCACACAGAGGGTGTCAGAAAACTTCGACTCTTGAGGTGCACCACACAAGTGCAAAATCGCCCCACAAATAGGGTTTGTACTCACAGCTCAATCCAAAATTCCCGCTCTCATGAGAGCGGACAGCCACATGGCTAATCAGTTAAGTCCCCCGGGCACACGACGTCGAACCAATCAAGGGATCAAACATGGTTTTTCATGTATTAACGTTTGCCAGGTCCCGAGGGAGATGTTGACAACCGAGGCCGCTCAATCTTAGTCGACCCAACACTGATCAAACGCCCTGCGCCCCTTTGGGTTACGTAAGCCGTAGGGTAAACCACTGTGTCACAGACCAATCCATAGGGTCTTCGCCGCAACATGGTTAGAGCGATAGACCGATCGCCACCCTACGACATATTTTATCATTTAAAGGCATGAGGCTGTCTGGCAGTGATATTGACTAAATAAAGTTTATATAATATGTTTACAACATAGTGTAGCTCTCGACAAAACGGCATATGTCAACAGTAAACCATTTCGGAATAAGTAACAATATAGATCAAGGTGAATGGGCATACCTCCAGGGCAAGCAACTCCGCCGCCCCCATCTCCGCAGAACCTACTCTAAAGGAGAGAATTTGCTCCTCTAGGAGCTAACGCCCTCCCTAAAGAGCAGAGTGTCACGCCACCCGGGGAAGCAATCAGAAAGTCACAAAAGTTGCCTCCCTTGTAAAATTGGAACGGAGACGCCTCCATACATCTGATGTTAGAACAAAACAAAATATTCTGTAACATGATTCTCAAAGCTAGAAGACAATGTAGATACCGTAAGACAGCTTTTTTGAGCCGTCCCATCCGGATATACAAACTCTTCAAATACGAATATTCAATGTCTATTATTATCATTTTAATCATTATGGTTAGAAATGGTAAAAAGTCTCAGCTCAGACTCCGCATATGTCATCTGTAATGTTCTTCACTAGAATAATTTGATTTATTAGTTGACAGTCTGTTGTTGCATATGTGGAGAACTTCGCACATGCAAAAGCTAATCTGAGTCTCCGCTGTTTGTTAATGTCGCACAACATATTTTCTTATTTCATGGCATACTTACATGCACGTTCAGTTTAAGTTTATTCCAGACAAGTCGGACAAGTCTTGGGTCTTTTGGGCTATTTCCGCTTCATATTCCGGTGCTTTTCGCATTGGCAGCATATTGCATAGATGCGGCCCAAAATATATGGCTATAATCTCGAATCGCCCGTACGATTACTTAGGGGAATCATTCACATAGATCTAATTTGTTCAAACTGAAATCTGTCAATTCAAGTGTTGATATCATGTTGGAGAAGTTTTATTGCTATAGCTTCTTACCGCGAGATTAAGGTTGAGGCCGCATGCAGGGAGTAAGTGATACAGGAGATATCATGAAATAGTTTCAGATTCATCTGAGTGGCATATTAAAACTATATTTCTAAACATACATGATCGGAATTACATTAAAAGGAAACTTATGAGTCTTATTAAGAATAAAGTCTTTAGACCCTGAACTCATATACTGAAAAGCGTAAAGACACCATCTGATCTGAGTCTTGATTGATCTGTGCGGTATCTTTTATTGTGACACAATCCATATCTTACTACAAAACGAGAAACGAGAAAGCCGGGAGTGTTTCCCGAACGGGAAACAAAACTGAGAAAACTCCAACTAGGACAAATTTTAGAAAAATTAATGTAGTTTTCAGAGGTATAAATTTCAGACATAAAGACATAAAAATGCCTAAAATGTTTCCCATTCGGGAAACAAACTAGACCAGCATGCAGTTCAAATAATACCGGCATGCATCTCCGAAGCACTTCCTTCCTGTTTCCCGATCGGGAAATGGACCCTACTGGTATACATACATTCGGAGCTTATGGAAGAGGATGAGTAAATTTCTTTAATTGATATGTTCTATGACTGACACATATTTTGTTTGTATCCACGAGTTTTTTTTTAATTTATGGTTGTTGTTGTTCGGAAACGAAACTGAAATCGTTATAAGCATTGACCGTACAATACTTTCTTACATATATCTAAATAAAAGAAAGACGTGGCCTAGTTTTTTTTTTTTATATATATATTTACGCTTTATTCAAATGCCTGGGCATAATAAGGTGGCTGTCCTCAGTAATGGATAGATGGTAATGGATGGGCGAACGTTATTGCGGCTATGGATACGTCCGCTGAAGTGCAGGAGGTAACGTCGTTACGAGATTGATGTATTGATTGTTTTGCATTTAACGCCTCTTTGAGGCAGTATTTCAGTCTATATCGACCCATCTCCCAGAGAGAGGGAGGAAGAAGAGAAACGACAGACGAGAGAAGAAATGTCCTAAACCACCACCCGTACCTACTGCAAGCATAGTAGGCCCCTGTCCTACAATGTTCTATGTCAGTAAGACGCCCCGGCATTGGCAGTTATACACGTTAGTTGAAATACACACACACTTTTCTCAGTATTTCTCTAGACACCTAAGGGTAAAAGTCTTCAATAGGACATAAAATTTCAATACTTTAATCTGATTGGTTGTGGCGAAGTAGAATATACCTGTGGAATGTTTGACATCCGATTAGACATCTAACTGATTGGGACTAATCTTATCAATAAGATAGTAGCCCCGCCCATTTATAGACTCAAAAAGTAGTTTAGTCCTTTGCCATGTTTGCCGGTGGGTACAGAATTTAGGCGTTTTTACTTATAGGATATTTAGATCTACATAATAGCCCAAGATTTGATGTTATAAACTGTGTTTTCTGGAAGAAATACCAATACGCGTGCTTTAAAACCATGTGATCTGTTAATATCTCCCGTCTCACATTGTATTTGCATTCTGTTTCTTCTTGTTTTTCTTAGCTAACTGAGTTACACTTAATCGGGTAACACCGAAAGAATTGTGATCAAATTTTCGATTACGCTAGAAGACTGTGATAAAAAATAACGACACGCGACAACGATCATTGTAGGTGCGATTATGTAGTTGATGAATGTATTACATTGTCACACTCCATAACAGCACAATAAACTGTATGAGTACTGAGGCTTCTGACTGGAAGCTAAATCATTTCGGTGGTTATAGCCGTTACAATTTTTTCAGACATCAGTGTGGACGTCAGACATCTACAGCACGACTGCTATTCCTGCTATTCCTACAATTCCATTAAAAGGAATCCTTGCAAGGCCATGCATGTTTCAGATTTTGCTAAGTGTTTTCTCGACGTTGATACGACGTTATTTTGCACACTGAGGGAGCTTGTCGTTTCGAGATAAATACCTTCTCCGCCAAAATTTCTTTTCTTGACGATATTCTAATTCCATTACTACTTCAGTTGTACTAATTCATGACTTTATCATGTTTTCTATGCCATTTGGTCAGTACAGTGTCGTTATTGTAAATGATCATGATTTAAACATTTAAATATTTCTCATAAAGCAGTGTTAAAAAGTTACCGAGTCATCCTGCTTTCCTACCTGCTGTACTACAGCCCGATATAGACTGAAATACTGTCTCAAAATGCCGTTGATTTTGAATATATGATAAAACTTGAATATAGAGGCGATGGCTATCATTCATCGTCTTGAGTTGTATATTTTTCATTGTCCAGCAAGGAGCCTGTTTAAAAAAGGGTGTCGCTTTCAAAGAAACCTTTTCCCGCTACGTTTAGCTATTATTTGCCAGGCTGTATGCACATTCACAAGGTATAATCGATTCCGCCAATTTTCGCTACCTGCAGAGACTGTCCGTAATATTTGGCTTCCGCCGAGACTGTCCGCGAACTCTTGCTTCCTGCAGAGACTACTGTCCTCGAAAAATGGCTTCCTGCCGAGACTGTCCGCGTGACTCTGCTTCCTGCCGAGAGCCTCGGCAGGAAGCAGAATCACGCGGACAGTCTCTGCAGAAAACCATTTATCATGTACAGAAGTCTCGCAGGAAGCAAGAGATCGCGGACAGTCTCGGCGGAAGCCAAAAATACGAACAGTCTCTGCAGGAAGCGAAAATTGGCGGAAGCCATGTATGATGTACAGTCTCTGCAGGAAGCGAAAATTAGCGGAATCGATTATACCCTGTGACATTGGCCGGACTAGAAGATGAAATGTTTTAATATTGCTTAATGATTTCGCCATTAGAAGGCCTAAAATTACTTTCTTGCGCTGTAGTTAACGCAATCATTTCACGCGTAGTTCAAAGCCCAATGCAATATTTACAGTCAGACCAATTTTCCCTCTATGTTTCACGGCTTTTGTATGTTTGTTTTTTGGTTTTTTTTTTTTTTTTTTTTTTTTTTTTTTATTGAAAAACACGCACGAAAAAATATTGAATGCATTTACACTTGCCACAATCAAGATCATTTGCGGGATTATTCGCCCACAATAAAGCTAGTTAAGGTAGACGAATACTGAATAGAAATATTGGCGGGGCATTCAAACCATTATACCTTCTAAATAACCCAAAGAGCTATAAAACATTTGGGTAAGAAAAAAAACAATTTTCACCGTTTTGTTTTCCTAAAAAACAATATTTTGTATTTCTACATACTTTTTTTACACATTTTCCATTAAAATTCATATCTCTAGCACATGAATGCACTTTCATTTCAGCAAATCATATAATTTGTAATATAGGATATTTGAAACAAACTGATAACAAAAAATTGCAGTTTTCTTGTTAATAAGTATATTTTTACATTCTTTGAAAAAATGCCAGAAAATTGAATTTCATGAAAAACGTCATGAAAAATATCATCAATCGATGGGGCATGCTTATGCATATTATTTTAGTAAAACTTACATCGTATGTTAAAGAATAAAACAAAAAAACAAACATTTCACCGTTTCGTTTCCTAGAAAAACAATGTTTAAGTTCAAAATATCCCCAAAACAGACCGCCCAATTCTGCACCTGCTGCAAGCACAGCCGGTCCTTGCCCTATTATTTATTTTCCTGTTATTCGGTTCTACCATAGAGTAATGTCGACAAAAATGCGCAGATGGAATGGAAACTGTGAAGATCTTGATTATTCTGGTTCCTAAGGAACAGTCTGATCTCAGTTTCCACTGTTTGTACAGACCTATGTGCCCGAAAACTTAGGATCTTTACGGTAGATATTGTAAGTGTATATTATAACTATATACTCCACAGTCAGTTGATTTGATGATGAACAATAACTCTGTTTGTTTTTTAAACAAGCAAAACAGAGTTCTTCCGGGATCGCCCACCTTAAAAGAATTTGATGACCAGAACAGAAGGACTGTTGAAACTGGATTTTATTTTCGGCAACAACGTCGGAAATGAGTCTCAAAGGCGTCAGAACGTTGTAAGTTCCTATTGCCTCTTTAGAGTTAGCGATCAGGATTAAAACAAACAACGTATACTCATCCGAACAGTATTTGTCATATCGATTAATCAGCGACACACGACATCGATTGATAATCAAACGATTTACTTTGGTGTGATGTTAAATAAACAAAGGCACTATCGAGTAAACAGCGACACACGACGGGGTCGAACTAAAACGCTGAATTTCTTGCTGAATTCAGCAACTTGCTGATCAGCAAATTGAGTCTAAAACGCTGAACTGCTGATAAAGTATTACACAATTAAACAAACCCTTTTGGAATGTTTTCCTGTCTTCTTTTGCAACTATATACATGTAATAGTAATTTATCTTAAACTATGATCTTTATCTTTTGTACCTTGTTGAAAGCTTCAGTAAAGTTCTCGTAATACGCTTTTATGATTTCTCACTCATTTACTCTTGAGTTCAATTGACAATTTACTTATGCCCATGATAATAATGAAAAAGGTGTATTTGAGTACAGAATGAGTTATACTTATTAATATGCAAAAAGCGGCATTAATTACCTGATCAAAGTCCTGTTACCGTGTTGACACAAAATATTGGGAAAATAAAACGTTATTAAAATTCTTGGAAACAGTATATTTTCTTGTCTTGTCTCTTTATAAAGGAAAGGTTATTTTAATGCTCATTCCCCCCTCACCCCCGCCCCCTGAATATTTGGGATAAATACATGTATCTTATTTAAATTTTACATACGTGTCGTGTGACATTTTGCTACCTATCGCTGGACGCATTGGTTTATAAGTTGCATGAAAATGCGCATTCCAAAGGGTACATACGTTAATATCAAATGCATCCTCTTGTAAGGCTCAAACATGAATTCATCATAATGATAATCTTTATTTCAAAATCCAATTATCTCCTCTGCCTTATATCCAGCCAGCAATATTTTGCAACGTTAAGGACGCCTTATATTCTCAAGTACGTTTGTTAATTATTTACATTAAAATCAATCGTTTATATTACTAATCGATGTCGCGTGTCACTGATTAATCGACGCCGCGCGTTCACACCTGGGCGTTAGGTGCATGTCTTTGGGATAGAGAAACGGATGATCGAACACTAGTTTGATCCTTGTTTTTCATAAATTTATATTTATTGTGTGTATTTCAATTCTCGTAACGGCGTTGTATCCCCGCGCCCCATCCGCGCCTCAGAGGAATGTATCCATAGCCGCAGTAACGGAGCGCTGTTCGTCCGTCCAAATCCAAAGCAAAGTTTTTCGATTCCTCCCAAAGCAAAGTTTTTCGATATTAAAGGAGCCTTATATTGCTCGAGTGCGGTTATTATTCACACGTAAATACATCGTTTATATCACTAATCGACGTCAAAGCGACGGCCAATTAACTTAAGCGGCCTACCTTTTGGTTGGTTGTTTTGGGTCCGTTAGGCCCTGTGAGACAGTAGAATAGTTTTTGTCGGGCCGTCTCCCAAAAAGAGGAAGAAAGAAGAAAGATATGATGGACGAGAGAAAAATGTCCAAACAACTCCACCCGCACCTACTGCAAGCACAGTAGGTTCTTGTCCTACTGTTATCCAGATCAGTAGGATGCCCTGGCACTGTAAGTTATACCCAGCACCACCGCACCACCCAACCATCCCCTTCCCTGTTGCTTAGTGATAGCTTTTCGTCGCAATTTTTTTAAATGTTGCTCTTAAAACTCGAAAATGATGCTCAAAAAAAAATTTAAAACTAAATGTAATTATGAGATAAATTTCTTTTTTTTTTCGGAAGTTCATTGAAGTACGAATACAAAGGGTCCCGAGCAAAGTTAACGTGAACGCAGTTTGGGCGTCACTTATTTTGCACAGGCCTCATTTTGTTCACACTTACATGGACACTGGAAAAATGAAATTTATTCCTTAACTGAATGAAGATTTACGTAATGGATCACACCTGGGTCACCTAGGATGGTAGAGCGATACCTATATCTTGCTTTTGAGACAAAAAAAATGATAACCGACAATATTATATACTACTGTATATCAGCAAAAGTAGGGACATGGCATATATCACTATCCTGGGTACACTTGACTATCGTCACTATCAATAATCGATCGCACATAATTTATTCGATAACACGTGTTGTTATTTAAACAATCGATAAAGCAGGCAATTAAAGAATGCCTGTTTTGAAAACGATATACAGTAGCACACTTCAGGAGTATACAGTTTATTTATCGACTCCACTAATCACATATTCATCTGGATCCACAGATTGTCAATGCGAAACTGTGACATTATGTGTGGCTGTTCTAAATTATTTCGGAAGCTAAACTATTATCAGGATTCTTATAATCTACCCAGTCAGATCACAGTCTTAGATGCATAGATTTGGACGAAAAGACTCCTATTAAACAGCTTTCGTTTTACGGCAATCCGTGTAATTTTAGCAACTGGTGATATGGCATGCGAGCACAGTGAAGACTGCAGTCTCTTGCAGTTTGAGGAAGTTTTCATTGCCAGTCCAGTGACAGTCTACAAGCCTGCTGTGTTTATACATGACAATGATCAAAAAAAAATAAAAAAAAAATAGTACAATACATCATTCACAGCCACTAGCCAAGAAAGTTGAGCTAACATTAACCTTGTCGTACCCCAGCGTAGCATGCAAACCCCGCAATGATGGTTTAGAATTTTCTTTTTGAAAACAATTAAGCATTTATCACTATCATTAAATTGGAAATATTTCAATTTATAATTTAGTCAAAACTAAAGCTAGAAACAGAAAAAAAAGGTTATTTGTAAATCACTTTGAATTTAGAAGGGCTTATGTTTTTGGTTGTACTGGCTGATCAGATTCTGTCTTGCTAACATTTCCTAATGTACAGTCTATGCAATATGTACCATATTTATAACATCAGCAGAAATCAGCTGAAACTATCGTTTATAATAGAAAATTATATTACCGGTATTTTTTTTTCTATAAAATCAGCATAGCGATCTCTTATGATAATAAAAACAAAATAATATAATTTATCTATAATCAGCATAACGGCTGAAAAGATGGATTCTGATAGCAAAATCACGACATATTTCTATAAATTCAGCATATCAGCAGTTCAGCGTTTTAGACACGTTTGGCTGATCAGCAAGCAAGTAATTCAGCGTTTTAGTCTGTCCCCACACGACGTTGATTAAGAAATGTGTGATATAATTTGAACAAACGAGCGACATTGCTGACGGATACATGCCTACTGTCCTGTGTTTATTCAAACAGATGATCTGATCAACAGTATTTGCGGCGCGTGCTGTTAATCCAGACACATGAACATCTGGCAGGCGGCCTGTTTCTTTAATCAGATAACGTAATGTGAATTCGTTCGGTATATTTACAAAAGATGAATGATATTTATTAATTAAATTACATTTATTATTGTAAAGGGACGACTGCACCCAGGTAAAGTTAGTCGCATGACATATGATTTTTTTAATTTAAGTAAATGAACAGAAAAAGAAACAATCATCGATATCTTCGAAAGCTTAAAAACTTCTCATTCACCTTCAGAGAAAAACTTTTAATGAAAGTCTTCACAGTACTAACGGAATGGTCCGTTAAGACAATTGACAATTACGCAGAAAAATAATGTTGGTGGGATGTCAAAAATGAAATGATTTTACTTATCTGTTGCTTTACTGGATTATGTCAATGATCCTCACAATTTAGCTATCCAATTATTGCCTAGTGATCGGGAGTAAATATATTTCTGTCTCCTGTTTACTATCGGCAGTTTAGCATTGTTTATCCAGGCTATGCTGATCCACAACAATCTGAAGGCCCATTTTGCATTTTTCTAACTATTCTATATATCCAAGAAGCTACAAGCATAGAGCTTTTATGGCATTTTTCATATCATATACAACCTCAACATATATATTACGTTTGATTCGCAAATACCTTTTATTCACCCTGACGAATCTTAAAAGTGAAAAGAGAATACTCTGACTGCATATCAATGGTATGCTGATTGAATCTTCAATTTACAAACGACCTATTGTGTATGGCTACACCTACATGTTGTTCCACAACTTTGATAAAGGAGAACAACTTTGGTGAATTCCTGTTTGTTTCCCTGGATGAGGAAGCCAGGTGCAAGAAAAAGTTCTACTATTAAAAGAAGGAACTTGCTTTTGACTGGAGCAAATTCTTTTGGTGTCATAATTCTGTTATGTAACAGTCCAGTGACACTGCTATTTCTTCAAAGGTAATACTCTTCTCACATAGGTAATGACATAACAGGGTCATAAAACCAATAAAGACTGGGGGGGGGGGGTTCTATACAGTATAGAATGTTTGTCCCCTATTGAGAAGGAGACAAAATAGTATAAAAAAAGACAGCGTTGATTCCCTTGACCTTATAGCCTGTTAACTCGAGTCGCATTTTAGAATTCCAACTCTTACCATATTTTAAAGCAACTGACCATGTAGATTTCGATCCCATGACCACTCTGGAAAAACTGAAAATTTAAAACTACGGGACATTATTGAAATATGTTGACGAAATATGGAAATGGAAAAAAAGAGGAAAAACCTTTATTTCTAAATCCAGTAGGCCATAGGGCCATGAGGTTACAAACATATTATACAATTTATGACAGACAGTGCAATGGACAAGAAATACAACTAACCTCAAATAATGCTACAGAACAAATAAAGAATATACAAAGAGGATTTTTTGTTAAATTCCGAATGGAGAAATATTGCAGTCAGTTTTTAGATTGAAGACTAAAATGAAAATCAGAGCTAGCTGGATATTTTATGCAGACACGCATGGTCTATCGTAAAGTCTGAGCCAAAAAAGTGCAGACTTAGAGCAGCCTGGTCAGCGTCTATACTGTCTGTCATTCCATCTGCATCTTGCAGATGCATGGCTAAAATGAAACAAAAAACTTTCTGTTACGGTAATTATTTTAAGTTTCCCAATTTTAAGATTTTTTTATATTATTACCATAAGAATGCCATAAGAATAGCGTGAATACGGCGTAGCGTGTAATATGGTCCAAATGTGAGCAGATGTGTAGGCTGATCTGAGGCGTTTCTGTTTGCGTTGTAATAAGTTCATCGCTTGAAGCGTTAATCGCTTGAACCTGGAAGATACGGATCAGCATGCGCATTCGGACATAAACTTAACAACAGTCCATGGATCTTTAGTATAAGCAGAGTGAAAAGCATAGGCACTGTACTTGCACTGGTCATTCTCCGATCAGTCTACGCAGATAATTGTTTCTAGCGATCGTGGCGCGTCTAAAACATGTTTTTCAGCTTACCCTTCTTGGCGGATATTTCCAAATGTCCATATGCCGGTCTTTGGAGTTTTACATATACGGTATGTCCATTTCTGACCAAAGCACAAATAATCAATTTTTTTTTTTCTTTTTTTTTTTCACGACCCGCAATCAGTCATAATCTTATGAAAGAATCCTCTAAATAACAGAAATATACACCACCTGTACATGCCCCAAGATGGAATAAACAAGGATGTCTGGTTTGTGTCGCCAATAAGCGGTTGCAATAAACAAGGGGCATCTGGTTAGTGTCGTTTATACGAGGCATTTCATTTTAATACATAATTTGAAACTGACACAACGACAGAAAAATGGATTTTCATTATATGTACGAGGTATTTATGTAGGTATTTATGTGATGTTTTAAAATCTTTTGGATTTTCATTATATGTACGAGGTATTTATGTAGGTATTTATGTGATGTTTTAAATTCTCTCCCCCCCCCCCCCCCCCCCCCCCCCATTTCATTTGATAAATATTGTTATTTTGTTATTTACTCATTACTTATTAGTCTTTAAATCTATTGGATTTTTCACTTCACCAGAGCATAAGTATGATTACAATTTTAAACAGTATTTTTCTGGCTTTATGTAACAGATATAATGCTCTATAACCCAAACTGGTCCACTCTCTCTCTCTCTCTCTCTCTCTCTCTCTGGCAACCACCATTTTTTTACGTGTTTTACCTTTTTATCAATTTTTATAAATAAACTATTATTTACGAACTAACTAACTTCTCTCTCTCTGTCTCTCTGTCTCTCTCTCTCTCTCTCTCTCTCTCTCTCTCTGACCGCATCATAATATCTTTATCCTTCTGTTAATTAATTTCGTGTGATCTTGATCAAAGTTTACTCACCTTTTCACTACTCTCTCTCTCTCTCGCTCTCTCTCTTTTCATTATGATGATATCAGCTCGCTGAATCTATGCATCCGTTTCCTCATCTCTAGTTTATAAAGTAAAAAGGCAATCTTGATCTTGATTTTAAATTTTGGTCAAAGCTCTCTCTCTCTCTCTCTCCCTAGTTCCAATAATACATCTCTGTAGTTCCTTTTCAACGATATAATGGATGTAAAAAGAGTTAAATTACTTAGCGGTGGTAACGTTTCCAATTTATGATGACACATTTTTCGAAAAGTACCCACATCTGATGGACGGATGACTTACTGTGAATTTACATCATTTTCAACAGTATTTCTGCCGTATCAGGACCATGGGGTGTTAATGAAAGGCTGTGTGCAATCTGCGCACACACATACAAAGCAGTGAACCCCCGTTTACGGTTGGAAAGATTTCCGCCTCTAGCGAGTAATTGATTCAATGTTTACTTTAATGTTGTGTGCCCAGAGGGAGGTCAGTTACATTTGGGGCCAGCTCAGCCCTGGATCCAGCTGGGGTAGTCTTTGGGTCTTAAGTCCCGCCACCTGGGGCTCTGTGTCCAATATGATGCAGGAATGTAGGTTATAAGGAGCACCTGATTATAATTAGAGGTGCTATTCCATAAGGTTAGATTCTGAAATCCTGATTACAGGTTGTTTCTTTGGTCCCTAAGCTTCACCAGTTGTACAGAGAGAGCTACGCCATGCTGCTAATTTAGGACGTCCTGTCTAAAGCTCAAGCAAGTACAAACCTCATGACAATCCAGGAAATGATTTAAGTACTTTTCATGGTCCTCAGTAAAATTTGTTGCCAACGGTGTTTTTTTAGTGAAAGCTTATACTTGTTGCTAATACCCCTATTAACCCCTTGGCCGAGTAATTCTAGCCGCCTACTTCGGATAATTTGGCGGCGGGGTTGAGCGCAGTCTGTTGTAATCTACAGCGCTTTTTGATAATCACTCTGTCATCTAAAGTACTCCCAGCGGGCACATAACCTCGAAATGATGTCGTACTGACGTTGATGCGACGTCGTTTGTCGCATCGACGTCTGTGCGACGTCATTACGACATCATGTTTCTCCTGGGCTGATAACCGCCTGCGACCCGGAAATACAAAATATGCAGGGAAGCCTTATTAGGGATGTGCGAACTGTACAAACCTAGACCGACTTGTGCACATGTGCTGTCAAGATCAGGGCTCAGTTGTTCAAAGCATCGTTAGCCTAACGAGCTCGTTAAGAGGTCAACTCGTTTAGTGTTTTATGACTTCATAACCAAACGCACTGATTTTTTTTTTCAACAAAAAATATTGGTGTATTTGAAATATAAATGTTTGAAATTTTAACGAAACGTTAACTAACGACGCGGTTAGTTTTGAACAACCCGACCCAGAGCTTTGGGAAATACAACTAGGCAGTCTAATCTACATTACATCCTCTTTAAGATGATATATTTTTTTTTTTTTTTAAATTTATTCGAACAAAATCGAGGTCTTTTGAAGTTACAAATTTCATACCCGCGTTTCTATTAAATGATAGAGGAAATCACAAAAAGAAGCACCCCCTGTTGAGATGAATGCCTAGGAAAACATTATGTTTTCTTTTAATTACAACATCTTTGATGGATCCTATTAGCCAATTTAAGTATCTTTCTCAAGATATATTTTACATGCATCTACAATAAATTTAAGTTAGGTCAAAGTAGAATAATTCCTAAAGGACAGAACATTTTTTTTTATTTTTTTTTTCGCTTTAAATCGGGCCCGTGAAATACACGTAGTATATATCGATTTCAGTGAAATGGATAACGGCCATAGTCGGGGATGACACGCATACAGATGCTTAATAGTAATAAGCATAAATGATGATAATAGCAATCATTTCTTTCTGTCTTGTCGGAAAGTTAGACCGACATTGAAGTCAGTCATATGAAATAGACCGTTAAAAATGTTTAACCGATTTACAGTGCGCGGCCCGTTCTTTTATTCAAAAATTGAGATGACCATCAAACTAATCGGTATCAATTATTTATAATTGTTATCCAAACATATTTATTAAGTGTGTCCTCCTAATTGGTGAAAGTCGCCAGGATATCTGATTTTTCGCACTTAGGGTAGTCCTATTATTTAAATTTATTGAAACGTGGTGAAACAATATTACTCAAGATGCAACCTTAATTGACACAAAGTCTGAAAGCATTCTGTTACCAGCCATGGCTAATCTAAGACAAAAAAAGGAAGGTGAACTATAGAGAACTCAACGAAGGAGAGAAGATTTCAGCCCGACGTGTTCCAATTCAAAGACGAGCAGTTCTGCTAGAGACATATGATGGAGAACTTGACAAGTTGTCGCATACTTATCATCAAATGTCCTTGTTCACATAATACCTGCTTATCTGAATGGGAGCCAATTCCGTTAAAAAATTATTTGATTATTTACTTGTTGACTTATTGATGTGCTGTCGGTTTATTTGTCCTTTTTTGTATTTATTCATGTAGTTTTCGCATATGCAAAAAGCTGCTTTTCTCATAATGCGGCTCATATTCCAACTCCTATAATAATACAATAATAATCCGTTGCACGTTTTGTCATGGCTGTCATTTAGTGACTACGTGCCGCGGGCACGCGCTGATTTTTTGCTTATTATACCATATCGCATTAGACCACTACAGATTATATGCAAATATTGGACAAGTGACCGTATTTCAAGTGGACGATAAGAATATAATCAATTTTTTTCAACTAAAAATATAGGTTTTAGGACGAAATAAAACGAGTTTAATAACTTTATAAGATCATTATTGCTATTAATACACTGATCTGTGCATTTTATGCTCGAAGAAACCTTCAAAAATCAGTTATGATAATTAATTATATGTATTATACAGTAACACAACTAACCAGACTGTGCGGGTGCGAAGGCAGCTGACAACTCATTATTTTATCGATACGGCAAAAGAATTGCCGCAAATATTTTGACAATATACTACGGTGTCTCAATATGCCATGTCAAGAGATCATCAATATAACCTTCAAGTTTGACTCCTAAATTATGGACAGGTGGTTGAACTCTTTTCAACAATATTTCAATCATACCAAGGGGGGGGGGGGGGGCGGGGGGGGGGGGGGGTGATAAATGAAGAGCTATGTGCAATGCGAGCCCAAAAAATCAGTCCAAACAATACATGTCCGGCTAATAAAGGCTCAAATCAAGCCCGTGCAGTCTGGTCACATGCTCCCCTGGGCACTTTTTTGAGCCAACGCTTCTTCGACCGGAAAGTGACTACTCCGATTTGAAACGTGTGAAATAAACGGTTGATTTGAGTCCAGTCCACTGGGACAGCAAAATAGTGCATTAAGACAATGCGGCTAGTGTAGACACAGCCATTAGATCCAGAGTTTCGCATACACCCTCGATTCTATAGTAAGCATAAATGATTGTAAGTCGGTCATCCATCATAGAATTTTAGTTTAACTTTGTCCCAATGTTTCGGGTAATAAGTAGTGGCTTTGACGGCAAAAGACTTTCGTTGAATGCTGTGTCTCGCTCAGCTGTCTCCGCTGAAACAGAGCCATACCAGAAGCCACGCAACCACAATCACCGAAAAAATACCAGTAGGAATGGCATTTGAGGATTTTAACATCCAGCCCGATCAGGATATGCACAGTGCAGAGTCTAGACTCAGGTCAAATGGTCCTGTTGGATTTTGTCTCTACTAGCAATTTCTCAATAAAACATAGTAAACTAAGGTCATCAATTTGCTCTAATTTTTAGGGTGAGTGTAATGTTAACGTGTTCAAATATCGTAAGCATTACTGGTATTGGTGTCTGCCCCAGGAAAACTCCTCTACAGACAAGTTCTGTTTATTGACTGAGTTCAAAACGGATGCTATGTATTGCATCGTTTTTGGTATTACCAGAGTATCCATATGTACTCTAAGTATTGGGACACCATCACTGATGCAAACTGATGATGTTAATTTGTAGAGTTTTAGTCGTTGACATGTACAAAAATTAGTTATATTGTTTTTTGGTGGGGCAGCGGGGATTCAAAGAAAGGCCGGATTTTCAGAATTTGTGGTAAAGAAACGGTTCCTTCAGCAAGAGAAGGAAGGGAGGGGTGGGGTGGGGTGGGGGGGGGGCAAGGAGGAGCGATGTTAAATGGCACTGACAGCGTGACAGGCAGCGTTTTTTTCCATGAAAGTTTGGTTGTGAGATTCTCGGCACATCTCCACTACCTGCCCCATTTTCAGTTTCGGGATTTAACTCGTTAATGCCACAAACCAGCGCAAACAGTGTAGACCCAGATCAGATGCCGCTGAACTCGGCATCTCATCAGGGAACACACATTTGTCTTAACTACAGAAAATGTCAAGAGAAAAACACGTCATATTGAACACTCCTAGCGTTCAACCTTCGCGATTGGTAATAAAATGTGAATTGACGTGCATATACTGAGTCATATAACTGGCAAAAAGGAGAGAAAACAAGTTTTTGAAAAAAAATACAGTTTTCTGGTCTGGTTCCCGTCCAGCAATGCTATATAAACATAGGTGGGATAATGACTGGGGCTTCTTGCTTGTACATTGTATTTTTACCGTTATATTCAACTTATTGAAATCGAAAGTAGGTCATTTTAGTAAAATGACTTAAATAAGTTTTCAATCACTTTTTATGTGAAACTCGAGGATGCTTTATTTGTTTAAAGCTGGCTGATCACGGTCATTTACAATGGCGAAACTATAGTGAGAAGCTTGCAGCGATACCTCATGATAAAAATATTTCATGCTGATAGAGCAATGGGGCCTTTAAAGACAGTAGTGATACTATATAAGGAGGATTAACCGTCATAGTGTCATAGTGTCATTCGGCCATATCACATTGAAAACACCGGTTGTCACAGTGTCATTCTGTCTCTTGATCACATAGTGTCAACACCTCCATTCAGCCAATCGATCACATAGTGTCAACACCTCCATTCAGCCAATGAAATTATTATAACGAGTAATTCTGGTCCGCTGGTTGGTTGAATAATTTTTCACACATTTATCTGTACAGGTAAGATTTGGTATTGGTGGGAAGCAGACCCCCCCCCCCCCCACCACCACCACCACCACCACCTCACGGCAGAGAAGTCCTGTCTTCAATATACAGTAGCATTAAAACAAATGATTTCTCTCCCCCCCCCCCGCCCCCACCACCACCACCACCACCACCACCACCACCTCACGGCAGAGAAGTCCTGTCTTTAATATACAGTAGCATTAAAACAAATGATTTCTCTCAGATAAACAGATACTGCCTTAAAGGACCGATGAGGCACTTTATACGTATGAGAAGCATCGTTCTGTATTTTTTAATGAAAGGATTTTGGTGATGATCACGTCTGCAACCCGTGAATGCTCGGATTGGCAAGCGCATATGAAAGTAGTATCAGAACCTGCGTGTAGTTACGATAACGAGTGTTCGATTTTGCATAATTCAAAATTATTAACATTAATAATGATAACAATAATAAAATCCTTTATAATAATAATTATAATAATAATGATGATAATAACAGCGAAACATTCCCTGGCATAACAAATAAAAATAAGACGTTCTGTTTTACTATACCATCATTATTATTATCATTCTCATAAACAGTCGATGATGCTGTTCGTTTTGTTTAGTTATGCCAAAGGTTCTCAGACATAAATAGATAATAAATAAAAAAATAGAGCAAAGAAGGGCCAAAAAGAAAGAAATTCTTTGTAATAACGCATGACGCCGAAAGTAAAGATAGTATTTCATCTTTTCGATTTAAAGATTTACTCCCTTGATAATAATTACAAAAAATGATTTGATGAAATATTTCATGCAATACCTCTAACTATACATTTGAAATAGAGTTTAGATGATAATGTTTAATAAAACTAGCTTTAAACAAAAATTAAGATAAATTTAAACTATCGCGGACCGCGCTGGAAATCGCATGATTGGACAAAAAAAAATATTCATGCGTCACTGTCACGTGCACGAATAAGAAAAATACCTGTACATGATCACATGACACGCGTGGTCAAAATCGATATTCTTACATGCCGTTAGGTATTTGCATTTTTATTTGAAGATTATTTTTCATTCCACATTTATCGAAAAGAAAAAAAAACATGCAGTTTCTCAAAACTTGTACGGTTAATTATGAGAATATTCCATATTGTTAAACGAGATTTTGTTAATTAAAATATTTGTCTCTGAAAACATGAAATAAACGAGTGAGACAATCTTTAATGAGAAGAGATAACAAACAGCAGCTGTTGTATACAATGAAAAAACATTTCGTAGACTTTACGGTAGAATACCTGGCAACCAACTACCAGTCCATTTCTCGTTATTTTTACGGGCGCCCGTAAACATTTGCAGGAATCACCACGCAGGGTAGGGTAGAATACGATAGGTATTGTTTTGGTCACACAGCCCTTCAACAGTATAAAAATATTTTCGAGTGGGGTCAGTTAACATAACTCTACCATATTGTGATTTAAAAAAATTGTTCTACAGGCAGACACCCGTAAAAATAACAGGAAATTAACTGGCAGTTGGTTGCCATGTATACTACCGTAAAATCTACGGATTTTTTACAGTGTACAATATGAAATATGCTTATAGGCAATACAAAGTTATAGGCAATACAAAGTTATATTGTATCTGCCTATAACTTTGTATTTTACATATGTACGGGGAGGGCCGTAATTAATGTTGTTAGAACTTGTGGCCCAACCCAATTGCTGTACAGATTATTTGGCAATAAAATATGTTTGAACTAAATATGCTTATGTAAACAAATGGTAACTTACAGACACACAGATGTCTGCTTTAAAAGGCCGGTGTCATATAATTTTTGGATAAAACAGCTATTGTACAGGTGTTAGGTTGTTTTTTTTCCTTTTTTTTTTTTTTTTTTTTGTAACAGATTTTGGCGATGATGAAGTAGGTCACCCTGCATGCTTGGATAGGAAAACGCACAAGCAAAGTCGGATCAGAACATGTGTAGCTCATGATAACGATTGTTTAATCTGACGTAATTTAAAACAGCGAACAGCACAAGATAATAATAATAATAATAATAATAATAATAAAAGATAGAAAAATAGTTTAGAAAAAAATCTGACCGTTTCTTTTTTTTTCTTTTATTTGATATTGTCAGAGAATGCTTAAAAATATTTTTATTATTTTCATAAATATTTTATTACCATTTTTACTGTTTTTATTTTTATTATAAAATCATTTCTGACGCTGTTATTTTTCCTTTTAATTGCAGTATAAAATGAAATAATAAGAATTCAGAAAAAATCTCAGAATCGAAAGAACGTCCAGATTAAAGGTTTGAATATAACTTTTCCTTTTACTGACAACATATAACAAACAGTAGTGATGGATTTTACTACACATACGAACATGACGAATAAGCTTCTGAATATATACACAGCAGCAATAAACAAATGATCTCACGCGGATAACCAGTTTGGATTGGCCGGTTACACACATTTTATAGGTAAAATAGGCAACGTTCCGTATTGGATATTTCCCTCTTTTGGTAACAGTTTTGGATGATAATTAAAAAAATATACTTTTAAGGGTCGATATTATTTTATGTTTAACTTAAAATATATTAGCAGATCCTGACATACTGAGCATTAGTAAAGCAAACCCAAGAAATCGTTTGCCATATGCAGTTATCATAACAGGTATTACTAGTGCGACTCCACAGCATGAATTGAAGCACTATATCTGGGGTGCCGCAGAACCGATAGAAGCCATCTTCTGATTGGTCAGTTTATTTGGGGGGCGGGGGGGGACGGGTAGATAAATCACGGGTGGACCCGTATAATACGGGTCCCATAAAATAGGGGTCAACCCGTAAATATAAGGATCGACCCGTATTTTTACGGATCGACCCGTATATTTACGGGTCGACCAGAAATTTACGGGTCGACCCGTATCTGAAATATTTCAAAAGTACGGGCAAGCCTCGTGACGCCGAACAGTGGCACTCGTGACGGATTTTTCTATCCACACCTCATGCCCATGAAAGATACTTACATGTATATTCTTATATGAGCTGAAAGCCTACCTTATATGTGCAAAGGTGGGAGAAAAGTCTCTCCATAAAAATACGGGTTTCGTCTCTGGTTCCCGGGTAGGCAATGAAATAATGCAACAGCGGCACAGTCAATGGGAACCTTGCCTTACATATTTGTACATTGTATTTTTATCACCTATTTAAGCGCCTGTACCTTGTATTTCTACCTCTTGTACCTTGTGTTTTACCATGTAAAAATGACATGAAATTTTCCTGTTAATACTTCACACTTCATACTTCGTACTTCAGAGTTCACAAATCATACTTCATACTCACAGATGACACTTCACACTTTAGTTTATTCTTCACAAATTAATATTAAATTCATAAATCACGTGAAACGCTCTTACCTCTGGCTTGAGGATTTAGCGGTCCCGGGTTCGATCCCCCGTATAAGCGCGAATTTTTTCAAACATTAACGGAGTTCCATTGCACACAGCCTTTCATTATCACCCACCCATCGTCCTGATATAACTAAAATACTGTTAAAATGGACGTAAAATCGCAAGTCAACCATCCATCGCTGTTATCTACTGGTTTATCATTTCTGTGCTTCCGTAGTTTCTTTTTATCGTCAGTAGCGTGATAAAGGTTATACGAAAGGCTTATGCGGATCATCTCTATTAAAACCGTCTATGCGAGACGGTTCTAATGTGGAGTTACAACGTATGTTTTTATGAAGGAAAAAAAACAATAATAAAAAAATGACGTCTGTTAGTCCTTCTTATCAGGGCCTATTATTTTTCACTAACACATATGAGCCGCGACGCGAGAAAACCAACAATGTGGTTGTGCGCCCAGGGCAGCATCAGATCAGCCTGGGCATCCGCCCAGACTGATCAGAGACTTCGCTGTCTGCTTAGACCCTTAGCTACCGTTTAAGCGCTTAGCAAAGAGTCTGATCAGACATGCCCAGGCTGATCTGAGTCTGCGCTGGGCGCATAACCACTTTGTTGGTTTTCTCGTTTCGCGGCACATTGTGGCCTCTCATTCTCTCATCATTAGAACTGTTTATGCGAGACGGTTCTAATGTGGGGTTACAATGTTTTTCTTTTTCTTTTTTTTTAAATAAAAAAATAGGGAAATATCTCTAAATGATCCCTGTTACCTCTTTTTATCCGGACCTCTTATTTCTGACTGAAAAAAATGTCGTGACCCCTATTTGTAACCGACTCTGCGAGTCTGCTTAAATGAGGGATATTAACATATGTTTTATGTAACAAAATAAGAGAAAACTTATCCCTGAATTAGCCCTGTTTTCCCATATATGTGCCTGATATTTCTCACTGCAGAAAAGTCTACGTGACCCCGTCTATGCGAGAAGGCGCTAATGAGGAACTCAACATATGGTTTATGGAAAAAGTAAGGGAAATTATCCCTAAACTGGCCCTGTTTTCTCTTCTTATCTTGTCCTGGTATTTCGTAGGAAAAGTATATTGTGACCCCGTCTATGCGAGACGTTATTACAAACAGTAATTATCTTAACTTACACGACCGGAAAAGGCGAAAAAAAATATAAAATGAAATAATAAAGTCAATTTGTCAATTTAGATGATTTGATAAATACGATTTAAGATATTAAGATTTGATTGGTGTTGCGTGCAAATGTTCCTTATTGCAGGCACACTCAAGAAGCACTGAGAGATCAGCTTGTGCCTAGCCATTAGAAAAGATTAATACAACTCAAAGCAGTCTGCGAGACGGTGTGATTCTGCGAGAGCTCTGGTTTGTGCAGATAGATTCCTCAGGATCCAATCATTGTGTATTCAAACAGCACACGATGCTCAAACTTTCGGCAAACAAAGCTTGCATAACGCAAATGCAAAGGCTGCACTGAGCATTTGAGGACTGCATATGCAACAAATGCCGTTATTGCATGTGGCGGCACAATACAAGCGGAATACCGACATCATATTAGTCCGGCGGCCATTTTGAGCGGCCATCTTAATAAGCAGAGTGAGCTACGGTCGATTTGGGTACGCAGAAATATGGTCTCTCAGTGTATATGTGTATTTTGCCGACCATAAACAAGGAAGCGACAACGGAAAGGGTCACTGATTCACAACTGTTTGTTTGGGGTTTAGCAGTTCCGTGAGACAGTATTTTTTAGTATGTACCGTGCCGTCTCAAAGAGGGACTGAGAAAGAAAAGAAATTCAGAATATATCAGAGTAAAACAGTCTTACCTGTTATAAACAAAAAATTAACAACAACAAAAAACGTCTAAACAGAAAGCATTATTACATTATGAAAGCGGTTCAATCTTCACATTTGGGGTAAACTGTGCATTGTGTGAGTCATATAACAGGCTAAAACATGGGAAACATTTTGTTGAAAAAGACAAATTTCTCAAAAAGACAATTCCACTCTGGTTTCCCGTTGGTCGATGCAATATAAACGACAGCGCGTCAATGAATTGGATCATACCTGTGCGTTGTATTTTTATCATTTGATTTAAGTTATGATATCGAAAGAAGGTCATTTCATTGCCAGTTAAATGACCGAAGTCATTGAAAAAAAAAAAAAAACAAAAAAAAAAACACTTTTTCTGTGGTTTGTTTAAGTGTGGCTAACCACGGTCATTTACAATAACTAAACTGTAGCGAGAAGCTTGCAGCGATACCTCAATGATAAAAATATTTTATAAATCTATATCACTGATGGAGCAGTGGAACCTTTAAGTAACCCACATCCCGCACCTGCTGCTAGCTCAGCCGGACCTGTAGGACGCATAGGCAACGAAAGCCACGCAGCACCATCGCCCGAGTGGATCAACCCAATTTCAAAGAGGGGGGGGGGGGGGAGGGGCGGGGGGTGAGAGGGTTGGTTTGGGTGTTATCACCAAGTGGGCTATCATACAAGCTTGGCATCGGATTACCTCTCATTTCATTTAGATGTGCGTTAGATGTGCGCCGTTTCGCATCCCATGAAACGGACTTTGTTGTTGTTGTGTTGTTGCTTTACGTCCATGGTAAACAGCTCCGGTTATGTCGGGACAGACTGTTGACCTAACAACACTATTCCTGGGCAGGCTTAGACCTCCTAAGCGGTTAACCAGAACTAAGTGCACATACTTTCGCCAGTAACTCTTGAAGGAAAAACGAAAGTAAGTGGCAGGACTGGGTATCGAGCCCGGGACCTCTTGATCGACAAATAGCAGAACATTCCTAGGATTTATTTTTTAAGTGTAACATAAAATGCTACTTTCAGACATAGTTTGTAATTGCAGGAAGTTTCCTAGGATTTTATCACCTTCTACATATAAGATTTAGATTATATATCATTGTTTTTTATATTGTTTTTTTATGCAGTCTGATAATAAACTGGAATTGTTGAAATATTCCATCAATGTTTGAGTGGCACAAAATTGATTTTGTTTAAACTTAGATTGATTAAACACCTTCAAACTTTGTCGATTATAGGAAATAAATCATTTCTGTCATTGTTAGCTCCAAACATCTGATAACTTTATTTTACCTAGATTTATGTACATGAATAAAAAATTTGTTACAAAACAGATTAAAATCATTGGAATATTCCAGCAAATTTGAAATGGTTGACATGTAAATTAATTTTGCTTATTACATTATATTAAGAGGGGAGCTTGGTTTCATCAGAATTTCCAACAATGACAACGAGTTTGAAATTGCAGGAAAATTCCTAGGATTTAAACACCTTTCACCTGCAGATATAAGAACATTACTCATTGTGTCGATCAAATATTGAAAAATTAAACTTACATCGTTGGAATATGCCTGCAACGTTTGACATACACAAATTAAAATTAATTTATCTTCTTCTTGTATGCATACATTGAAATAAGGTAGCATTTAAATGCCTTCACATGTTTAGATTTATGTACATGAATAAAATCTTCGCTTCTAAAAGGATTAAAATCATTGGATTATTCCAGCAATTAAAGAATGGTTCAAGTGTATATTAATTTTGCTTTTCGAATGTTTTTCATATATGTCATAATACCCTGACCTTCAACAATTACACTGAGTTTGAAATTGTAGGAATATTCCTAGGATTTTAGTACCTTCTATATATTAGGTTTAGATAAATATCAATGTTTCTACCATACAGTCTGACAATAATCTGAAATTATTGGAATGTTCCAGAAATTTTTGAGTGGCACAAATTATCATTGATTTTGTTTAACCTTGGACTCATTAAACTTAAGAAATAGATCAGCCCTAGCAGTGAATTGTTGAGTAATAATTCACTGTTTGGAGGTCAGTTGTAAAGTAGATCATATCACGAGCGCGGAGCGCGAGTGATATATCTACTTACAACTGACCGACAAAGAGTGAATTATTACTCAACGATTCAATGCTAGAGCTGAACTATTTCGATTCTAACGCTCAAAAAACGCTGAAAAATTATTCTTTACATTCAAACTCTCCCAACCTTCATGCCAGCGCGTTCATGCTCCCGCCAATATTCTTAACTGTATCTAACGCAAATGTACGTTATTATGGCGATTTTAAAATGAAAAAGAGACTTTACACCGTCTAACGTCTCGAAACGTCACAAAATTACGTCAGTAACACAAGTAGATTCACGCACCTCGAGACAGTGAATTGTTGCAGAATAAAACACGGTACCTTTCCTTTGCTTCTATAGGCGCACTGTGTTAGAATTTTCCATAATCCCGAGTATGAAATTGCAGGAATATTCACCTTCATAGTATTTGGTTTAGATCATGTATTACTATCAAACTGTCTGATAATAAACTGAATTTGTTAGAATATTCCTGCAAATGATTTAAAGTGGTACAAATTATCATGAAATTTGTTAAAACTTGGACTGATTGAACTTTTTAACAATTCAGAGTCTAAAATTGATGGAATATTCCTAGGATTTAAGCACCTTTTAAGTATTATGTTTAGATCATATACATGTATCACTATCAAACAGTCTGATAATTTACCGAAATTGTTGGAATATTCCAGCAATTTTAAAGTGTCTAAAGTTATCATTGATTTTGTTTGAATTAGGACTGATTAAACTTTTCAACAATTCCGAGTTTGAAATTGCTGGAATATTCCTAGGTTTTAAGCGCCTTCTAGATAATAGGTTAAGATCATATTTGTCTATCATACAGACTGATAAAATGATAATCTGAAATTGTTAGAATATTCCTGCTATTTTTTTCCAACTGGCAAAAAAAAAAAAAAAAAAAAAAAAAAAAGAAATCATTGATTTTGTTTGAACTAAGACTGATTAAACTTTTCAACAGTTCCGAGATTGAAAGTGCTGGAATATTCCTAGGATTTAAGCACCTTCTAAATATTAAGTTAAAATCATATATCTCTATCATAGTCTGATAATAAACTGAATTCGTTGGAATATTCCTGCATTTTTAAAATGGCACAAATTCTATTTTAATATTGTTTGAACTGGGATTGATATAACTTTTCAAAAATTCCAAGTTTGAAATTGCTGGAATATTCCTAGGATTTCAGCACCTTCTAAATATTAAGTTTAGATCATATATCTCTATCGTAGTCGGACAATGAACTGAAATTGTTGGAATATTCCTGCAATTTTAAAGTGGCACAAATTCTATTTGATTTTGTTTGAACTGGGACTGATTAAACTTTTCAACAATTCCGAGTTTGAAATTGCTGGAATATTCCTAGGATTTAAGCACCTTCTAAATATTAGCTTAAGATCATATATCTCTATCATAGTCTGACAATGAACTGAAATTGTGGGAATATTCCTGCAATGTTAAAGTGGCACAAATTCTATTGATTTTGTTTGAACTTGGACTGATTAAACTTTTCAACAATTTCGAGTTTGAAATTTCTGGAATATTCTTAGGATTTAAGCACCTTCTAAATAGTAGGTTAAGATCATATATCTCTATCATACTCGGACAATAAAGTGAAATTGTTGGAATATTCCTGCAATTTTCAATAGGCACAAATTCTATTTGATATTTTTTGAACTTGGACTGATTAAACTTCAACAATTCCGAGTTTGAAATTGCTGGAATATTCCTAGGATTTAAGCACCTACTAAATATTAGGTTAAGATCATATATCTCTATCATAGTCTGACAATGAACTGAAATTGTGGGAATATTCCTGCAATTTTTAAAGTGGCACAAATTCTATTTGATTTTGTTTGAACTTGGACTGATTAAACTTCAACAATTGCGTGTTTGAAATTGCTGGAATATTCCTAGGATTTAAGCACCTTCTAAATATTAGGTTAAGATCATCTATCTCTATCATACAGTCTGATAATAAACTGAAATTGTTGGAATATTCCTGCAATTTTAAAATTGCACAAATTATATTTGAGTATGTTTAAACTTTGATTGACTAAACGTTTCAAATTCTGAGTATAAAATCACTGGAATATTCCTAGGATTTAAAAACTTTAAGCTCAGTAGGTTTGGATCATATATTTCCGTTGTTCCTATCATCAGTCTGATCATAAACTGAAATCATTGGAATATTCCTGCAATTTTAACATTCAGAAAAACTACCATTTGTTTGCTTCAGTCTTTAAATATGCTCAATTTAATTTAGCTGACCCATCTTACTTTACCTGAACTTTCAAATAATGGCAACTCATGTGAAATTGTAGGAATATTCCAAGGATTTATTACCGTCTAATTGTTAGATTTAAGTACAGAAATCAGTGTTTATGTCTGATGATTTGAGAGATAATTGAAATCACTGGAATATTCCAGCAATTTTAGAGAATGATAGAAATTACTAATAATTTTGCCCCTTAAATATATATTCATAAAATTTGTTTGGCTTTGTTTAACTGGAACGTTCTGCTTTTCACAAGGAGTTTGAAATTGCAGGAATATTCCTATGATTTAGTCCCACTCATGTACTGAGAAGGATTGCAGAATTTAAAGTTTTAACCCAACTATTTTTACTCATAAACATTCAAGTGAAAATATTTGAAATCATGGGAATATTCCTTCAATTTACGATGCTATATTTCCTGAGACAAGCATTCTATATACAGGTTAGGTTTCTATTAGTCAAACAGTAAATAAATGATGAATGAATAAATTGTATTGACAGGTTGTTTTTGTATTATCATTTCATTCAGCTTGGATTTGATGGGAAAATCAATGGAATATTCCAGCATTCAACAGGACAACCTGCTCAGAATACTGCGAATATACCAACGATTTGGCTTTCGATTCACTTATTTGCCCAACATTCTAGCTGCTTTCAAGGTTTCAAATTGTTGGAATATTCCAGCATTTTTTTTAGTAATCTTGTTTTATACCACTGACTTTTTTATGTTTTTATCAAACATGAAAGAGATAATGAGAAAAATACCTTCGTTCAAAGCTTATTTTATGGTACCGAAAATGCCGATTTTCCCTACAAAAAAGGGATTATTGTGTATAATCCCTTTTTATATTGTACTTTCTTCACTATAAAATGAAATATTAAGGTTATTCTACTTTTAGTGTAGGAGTTTCATGTGATTGAAATGAATGTAAAAGTTTTAAAATCTTGATCCCCACTGACGTCATCGAAAAATGGAAGTTTTTGTTTTCTTTTCTTTTAAAACCGTTGGTACAAGAAAATAGCAAAAAAATTGAATTTCCTGTTATGTTTGTTTATTGCGTAAATCATTTTGCATATGCATGGTGGCCTGTTTAATAAGATTTAAACAGTGGCACAATAAAAGTTTCACCCTGTAGCACGCCAAGAAACAAGTGCATAATTGATATGTGTGGTAGTGTGTGTGGGGAGGAGGGGGCGGGGGGGGGGGGGGGGGGGGTGAAATGGCCTTTCAAGGCAGGTGAGGGGTATTCTCCAAATCTGGGTCCCTTCCTTTTTTGTTCTAAATAAAATTGAAAGGGGAGTAACAAACTGAGTGAATCTTTCGGCTTTTTCAGGCTTAGAAGCGATTTTATTTTCTTCATAAAATGATGTTTTAAAATACGCACTTAATCCTTCAAAACGTTTGTACTTTCAGTTTCTAATTATAGATGCGTTGTAATATCATGTAGCTTCTATCCGAATGTATGACCTTGCTAATTATCTGGGTGTACATATAACAAATCTTTTAAAATTATGAGCTGTTTTATAGGTGTGAAAAACTTTCGTTCCGAACCTTTAAGGAGAGATCCGGCACTGCTTAGACTAGTCTGCGTAAATGCGCATTCTATTCGGAAAAAAATATAGTACGCACTGAAATTGATATGATGTTGCGTGTTTTGATAACCTGACTCTCCCTGCACTTACTGAGCAGACTGCGCATATGTGAAAGCTGATATGCACAGTTCGCTTATGCTCACCTGAAGTGTTTTTTCGCGCGACACAACTCTAAATATTCTAACCACATTCAATGATTACAGATTTGTGCCTCAGGTTCAGCTGACACAGAACGCTGAAACAACGGCGTGGCATTGACGTTGATTAAACGTTACTATGACGTTGAATTGACGTTGATATTGACGGTTTACATGTAACTTGAGACATAGCTGATTATATGAGGTGCAAATTTGTACTCAGTAATAAGGAGGCTCATTAAAGATGTTTTTCTATAGTTTATACACTGGGCACACACCATTGAATCACATTGAATCAACGTTGATTCACTGTTGATTCAGCGTTGATTCAATGATGATTCAGCATTTAATTTCCGCAGGCTTGGTGAGGCTGAGCCGCAAACAGCGCAGATCCTGATATGACTGCTCTGCTAGGCCCGCAATGTGTGCCCCGGTAGTAAGAACAGCAGGATATTATACATTTTACTGATCTCAAACTCTCGCGGCAGTGCAGGCTCT
The DNA here is from genome assembly GCA_963989385.1 of Ctena decussata. Lineage (NCBI taxonomy): Eukaryota > Metazoa > Mollusca > Bivalvia > Lucinida > Lucinidae > Ctena > Ctena decussata. Next base: position 47,585 of record CAXDIV010000060.1, read on the forward strand.
CTCTCGTAAACGATGCACTGCACTTACTCTGACAGACAACGCAGTTACATCACACCGGGTAGGCGGCAATCCTGAACACTCGCGGCAATCCAGAACTCGGATCAAATATTTACGCGACGAGTTAGGGTAACTCAGTTTAACATGTTTTATTTCATTTAATCGAACGGTTTTGGGTAAAACATTTATTGCTGGTCGGAAGCAGCATGTCTGAAAATTTCCCTGAAGAAGAATTTTCTTCACAAAGTCTTTACTAAATGTCGCACTGCCTACTTACATTTTGACCATGAAATTTTAGACTGGCAAATTCAGATTTCTGGCTTATATTTCAAATTATTCAAGGTCAAATTAAATAAAACACAGTCTTCTGATAAACTTGAATGTCTTTCCTAAACACCTGTAAAAGTTCTAGGTTCTACGTTTAATTTTCACCGCACTTGGAGGGGGCCAAAAATGCAAGGGTAAAAACTTCTGGCAATCGAAAACGCTGTTTTCTGAAATCGGTTGGAATCGACTAACGCAGGGCATGGCAATCGATGACGAAGAAGCTGTATAACAAACTGTTCCTAGATAAAGCTATGCTGCTTTATTTTTCATTTAATGACATGCGCCTTCAAGATTGAGTGTTTCTGTTAACAGACACGAGAGGGCACTGAAATCCATGTATGTCTTGAAGAAGAGTTATGCCTGGAAACGTTCAAATATATTCTATAGGGGTAAAAGCCTTTTGCTAGTTTTTGTCGCTGAAATTGTTGTTCTTGTTATTGATTTGTTGTTGAGAATGTTGTAATTATTGATGTCGTTGTTTCAGGTCATTTTCTAAATCAGACTCTCGAAAAAACACAACGGGGCGCAGTACATGTATTATTGCTCTAAATACCCATCGTTCCCCAATATAACACAGAGCCAACTATATATGATTGCTGTTGTGATTATTGTTATTGCTGTTGTCAGGCTCAACGTAGATCAATATACGAATTCCATGAATCAATTTGCTAGCATAAGATTTGCCATTTATCGACGAATACCTTGGCAGGTATTCGAATCCCATGCATGGTATTGTCCAGCTTGGTATCGGGTACATGTACCCTAAGGTTCGCCATTCGACAAATTTCATACATGGTATCTGAATCTTATGCATTATGTTGCTCACCATGGTATTGTGTAGCATTGGATTTGCCATTCGATGGATACCATGAATGGTATTCAAATGCCATTCATGAAATTGCACAGCATGACGTCGACTAGCATGGGGTTCATTATTTATGTATTCGAAATTCATACATAGTATTGCCCAGCATGGTATTGGATACATGGAGTTCACCATTCGACGAATCCCCCTGCATGGTATTTTGCTCAGTATTGGCTAATATGGGGTTTGCCAGTCGATAAACCTCATGCACATCAGTATTCAAATCACATGCCTGCTATTACTCAGCAAGGTATTGGCTAGCTTTAGATCCGTCATTCGATAAAATCCTTACATGGAATTTGAATGCACAGCATGGCATTGGGTTGAACGTTTGCTTTTTGGCATTTGATGATGTCAAATTTGTGGATGGTGTGCAGAAACAATTCATACAAGGTCCAGCTAATCAACATCTGTTTTACTAATATAAGAAATAAAAAGTTTTACAATGTTCCAAATCGACGTAGCCATGGTAATAGAAACACAGAACCGTCAGTGAATTTATCTAAAACATCATTTTCAAAGCAAATTATCTACCTTCAGCAAAGGTGCATACTAACAATCCATACAAATTATAGATAACCCATATCTGGTCTACCAATGCTTAAAACAAGAAGTAATACTTTGTTCCAAATGTACGTTACCATGGCAACCAAAATGTCAAACTGTAAGCAACCGTACATAAAAATAGCATTTTAGTAGTATATTATTTCTCTTTAGCAGAGGTGTATATCAGTATTCCTACAGAATCAAAATAACTCATATTTGCTTTTCTCATATTGGAAATAAAAAGTTTTACAATGTTCCTAATTTACGTTACCCTGGCAACAGAAACATCAAACCATCAGTGAATTAACCTAAAAACACCATTTTTCAAAGTAAGTTATCTACTTTCAGCAAAGGTGCATTCTAACAATTCATACAAATTCTAGATAACAAAAAACTTGAGTTATTCCCACAGAATCTAAATAACACAAATTTGATTTTCATATATTGAAAAATATTTTTTCACAAAATTCCTAATTTATGTTACCATGACAACAGAAACATCGAACAGTCAGCGAATTTACTTAAAAATTCATTTTAAAAACAAATCATCTACCTTCAGCAAAGGTGGATACAAACAATTCATAGAAATTCAAGATATCCAATATTTGCTTTACCAATGCTAAAAACAAAAAGTAATACTGTATTACAAATTGACATTACCATGGCAACCCAGATGTCAAACTGTCAACAATCATACATAAAAACAGCAAACTAAATGTGTATTATTTCTCTTCAGCAAAGGTGTATATAAGCTTTTACTACAAAATCTAGAAACCACACATTTTCTTTTCTCATATTGAAAATTAAAAGTTTTACAATGTTACTAATTTACGTTACCATGGCAACAGAAACATCGAACAGTCAGTGAATTAACCTTAATAACAACATTTTCAAGACAAATCATCTACCTACAGCAAAGGTGCATACTAACAAATCGTACAAATTCTAGATATCCCATATCTGGTAGTTCTCTTCAGCAAAGATGTATATGAGCAATTCCTACAGAACCTAAATAGAACACAATTGATTTTAACATACTGAAAATAAAAAAGTTTTAGAATGTTTCAAATTGTTGTTACCATGGCAACAGAAACATCGAATCATCAGTGAATTAACCTAAAACTTTCATTTTCATATCAAATTAGCTGTCTTCAGCAAAAGTGCATACTAACAATTGATTCAAATTCTAGATAACCCATATCTGATCTACTTATGCTAAAACAAAAAGTAATACTATGTAACAAATTGACGTTACCATGGCAACTCAAATGTCAAACTATCAGCTGAAGAGAAATGATACGCTTTTAGTATGCTGTTTTTATGTATGATAGCTGACAGTCTGATATGGGTAAAAGAAATGTTTGTTATTTAAACTTTATGGGATCTTCACATACACCTTTGCTGAAGAGAAATGATATGCTGAAATGTGCTGTTTTATGCAAGATTGGTGATATGTTGCCATTTGGGTTGCCATGGTAACGTAAATTTACAACATTCCATAACTTCTTATTTTAGTATGGGGGAAAAAGTAAGTGTGTTATCTAAACTTATAAGGTTTAGCTTATATAGTTATATATCATTGATGAACTGAAAAAATGTGCTTTTGTGTAACTTTGGTGACAGTTTGCTGTTTTAGTTGCTGTGATATTGAAAATTTTGAACATTCTTTAACTTTAAATTGTTTGTATGGGTTAAACGAACTGCGTATTATTTCAATTGTTTTTAGAACTGCAAATCAGATAACCTCTCTAAAAGGAATTAATGTGTTTGAAAATGCTGTTTATATAAGATTAAAGACAGTTTGATATATGGGTTGCCATGGTTACGAAAATTTAGTACAGTGCATAACTTTTTATTATAGGTATGAATGAAAAAAATGTTACTATTAGGCCATCAGAGACACATTTGCTGAAGAGATATAATATGCTTGTTTTTATATAAAATTGATAAATAAGTTGACATTTTGGTTGCTATGATAACGTAAATTTGGATTAATGTATATTTATTTTTTTATATTTGATAAGGAAGGAAGAAACGTCTTTTATTTAAAGTTTATGGAAAATTCATATTAAAACCTTTGCTAAAAAGAAGAAAATATGGTTTTATTGTGCTCCTTTTAAGTAACATTGGTGATAGTTTTAACATTTTGGTTGCTATGGTAACGTTTACCATGCACAGGATTCGCCAAATGGCAAACCACATAATAGCCGGTACCATACTGGGCAATACCGTAAATGAAATTCAAATGCAATGCAAGATATTCTTCAGAATTTAATGGCGAACCCTATGCTATCCAATATCAAGCACTCAAACATGCCTGCATGCACACACGCTCGTCAACATAGACCACAGGTAGTCCATACTTTTTTATGCCATTGTTACTGTCTTACTGTCTACTGTGTCCTGTTAACTGTCACTGCATTCTGTCTATTTTAGGTCTACTGCAATATCGAATTTGTGCATATGCAGAACATGGGCAAAAGCTATGGATGTACGAGGGGCGTTCGAAAAGTTTTGCAAATGGCTTCATGACTTTGTTTAGGGGCATGCTAGGTACAGCTGCCATACATGTACTAAAAGCACTGCATTTTGTCTTTACAATGATACCAAACACTATACAAAGACACTTTTCCTTATTGAGTTATAACGCATTTTAATAGGTCACAGTCATACCACTGGGCTAATTTTATATGTAAAATCTTTTCAGTGTTAGGCATTCAAGTCAAATATCCTTGTAAATACAAAATTTATCATTGTCATTTGCTTGTCCATCGTTGCAAAAAATATCCAGACAAAAGTTAGAAGAGTGGCAACTGTTATCGATTTATTCCTTGCAAAACAACGCGCAGTTCTTATGGCGTTATTGAAATTTACTTTAACGTCATTTTTGAAGGCTTATAGAGGCTTCATTTTGGGCATAAATTCGACTTTATTGACAAGTTTTCGTTGACCAATGTAAATGCTCTTGCTGACAAAAATTTTATTCAAATACACTTGTTTCATCACAAAATCATAAAATTTTAGTAGAAATGGAGAAATTGTTACCACATAAACTACGGATAATCCATTTTCCGGGGCCAGTATGGAACCTAGATTAAAAACAATTTACGCGATATTTACAGGACAACATTGTTCGGGCATTGTCTTTAATTATCAAAGATAAAAAAAATCAAAGACTGCGGATATATATATTACGGCCTACTAAAGTAAAATTCTGCAGTGTCTTTATGGTTTACCTCTTTCAAAGAAGTTAAAAATGCGTCCTTTTTAAAAAAATGCACCGAGTTTGCAAACTTCTATACGCATATTATAGCTTTATGCGTTTTTGCAATCAGAAGTTCTGTCTGTATGGTGGTTACCGAGAAATTACGTCATTTGCAAATCTTTTCGAACGCCCCTCGTATTTGCGTACTAATGCACATCACATGCACAAAATTTATGTGGCTGTAGGAAGAAGAAGGAAAACAGTAGACAGGATGCAGTAGAAAGTAGACAGTGAACATCACACAGCAGAGAGTGAGAAATATGGAAAAGACAGCATATGTGCATGCTCTTGCAGATGTACAAATTTCTATCGCAGTACAGTGGACAGGAAACAGGAGGTCCGCTGTTTGCAGTGTATCACTTGAATTTAGACTTCGGTCAAAACTTATCAATGGTAAACAGCAACGTTTTTCATTTGGACATATTCAGAAACGACAACCGATGGCTGAATCACAGCGTCTCTACTGGTGCCTGATACACCTTTCTTAAGTTTTGAATTTCAAACTTAAAACAAACAGTATATTACATTACTGACTCCCCCTCGTTTTCCTTCCTATAACGTACATAGAAAGTAGAGGTTTGTGAGACTGAACATTGGTTTCCATAATTTCTGCTTAAAGCATATGTGGTTGGTTCTCGTTAAATTGTCTCAATGGGGCAATTATAATGAGGACCACAGTTTATGTTTTAAGAGAACGTTCTTACAAGGGACATTTATTATATAACAAGAGTATTAGCGAAATATATCGATGGTTGAATAAGTTTGTTTTATTCTGTCGATTCCAGAAGTTAATCAGTTTTGGAAAGAACATGCTCCACAATAGTAAGATGTATCCCAAGTGCACATGTGTTGCACGTTTAATGCCTGGCGCCATTTGTAGTACTAAATAGATTAACAAAAAAGAACATTCTACAGGTTCTTGGCTAAATCTGAATTAAAAATCGGCAGAGGCTATAAATGTTCACCGATTGCCTTTCAAACATTTGTTTGACGTTAGGCGATTGCCATGAACAGCGTTTTCGATTGCCGCCGTTCTTTACCCTATTGTTTTCAAATCGATGTAACTTCGTTTGTGTACAAGACAGAGTCAAATGAAAACGCACCGTCTGTCTAGAAAACATTAAATTTTATCTGTATATCATGGAAATGATCAAAATAGGTAGCAAACTTGAACATTTTGGTCTATTTTGGTGTTTTCGGAGTTTAAAAGTCACAAATTTTGCATTTATGCCTAAACTACAGGCAAATTAATAAGAATTCAACAACTTAAATTTGTGAGGCATATCTTTGAACATATCTAAAAGTCGTGGCATAGTTACCTTTATTTTTTAACTTATTCTTCCTGCTGAAAAAAAGAAGTTTTGTCGACTCACCCTAAACAGTCGCGTAAATTTTTGACCTGCGTTCGTGATTGCCGCGAGTGTTCAGGATTGCCGCCTACCCGGTGTGTACATGGACTTATCCTGGTACCCACTGTTTGTGTATAGCGTCAAACATATTTTACCCGGACAGGGCTAATAACATTCAAAACAAGAGATGAGCATAAAATGCACGTGAAAATAAGATCGACACTTGATTATCCTGATTGCCAATGATGTAACCCAAGAGCCGCACCCTCGGAAAATTGCCACATGCGACGAGAAGAATCAGCCCAGTCTGTGGTAATAAGATTTAAACAGTGGCACAATAAAAGTTTCACCCTGTAGCACGCCAAGAAACAAGTGCATAATTGATATGTGTGGTAGTGTGTGTGGGGAGGAGGGGGCGGTGAAATGGCCTTTCAAGGCAGGTGAGGGGTATTAAGGAATAGAAAGCTATGGAATTTTCGTTTCTCCAAATCTGGGTCCCTTCCTTTTTTGTTCTAAATAAAATTGAAAGGGGAGTAACAAACTGAGTGAATCTTTCGGCTTTTTCAGGCTTAGAAGCGATTTTATTTTCTTCATAAAATGATGTTTTAAAATACGCACTTAATCCTTCAAAACGTTTGTACTTTCAGTTTCTAATTATAGATGCGTTGTAATATCATATAGCTTCTATCCGAATGTATGACCTTGCTAATTATCTGGGTGTACATATAACAAATCTTTTAAAATTATGGGCTGTTTTATAGGTGTGAAAAACTTTCGTTCCGAACCTTTAAGGAGAGATCCGGCACTGCTTAGACTAGTCTGCGTAAATGCGCATTCTATTCGGAAAAAATATAGTACGCACTGAAATTGATATGATGTTGCGTGTTTTGATAACCTGACTCTCCCTGCACTTACTGAGCAGACTGCGCATATGTGAAAGCTGATATGCACAGTTCGCTTATGCTCACCTGAAGTGTTTTTTCGCGCGACACAACTCTAAATATTCTAACCACATTCAATGATTACAGATTTGTGCCTCAGGTTCAGCTGACACAGAACGCTGAAACAACGGCGTGGCATTGACGTTGATTAAACGTTACTATGACGTTGAATTGACGTTGATATTGACGGTTTACATGTAACTTGAGACATAGCTGATTATATGAGGTGCAAATTTGTACTCAGTAATAAGGAGGCTCATTAAAGATGTTTTTCTATAGTCTATACACTGGGCACACACCACTGAATCACATTGAATCAACGTTGATTCACTGTTGATTCAGCGTTGATTCAATGATGATTCAGCATTTAATTTCCGCAGGCTTGGTGAGGCTGAACCGCAAACAGCGCAGATCCTGATATGACTGCTCTGCTAGGCCCGCAATGTGTGCCCCGGTAGTAAGAACAGCAGGATATTATAACTTTTACTGATCTCAAACTCTCGCCGCAGTGCAGGCTCTCTCGTAAACGATGCACTGCACTTACTCTGACAGACAACGCAGTTACATGGACTTATCCTGGTACCCACTGTTTGTGTATAGCGTCAAACATATTTTACCCGGACAGGGCTAATAACATTCAAAACCAGAGATGAGCATAAAATGCACGTGAAAATAAGATCGACACTTGATTATCCTGATTGCCAATGATGTAACCCAAGAGCCGCACCCTCGGAAAATTGCCACATGCGACGAGAAGAATCAGCCCAGTCTGTGGTAACATGTATGCGTTCACAACATGTATAAGCAATCTTAAGCATCATACACTGTGGCGTCGTAAAGAGCGCGAAAAGAAAAGACACTAATGGGACTGCATTCGCTTTTCCCAAGATGGGGTGAAATACATTTTCCCTTGCGCATACCTCGTGTCATGATAAAACCAGTCTTATTTCATAAGCAAAACGCGCGTGTCTTGACTAGACGCATGCGCAATCAGAGCACGGTAGACTACACATGAGCGTAGACATATCTTGGTACCTCCTGGTTGCGTATACATACATATTTCGCTGAAAATATTATGGGTTGAAGCACATTTTTTCCTTGCGCAGGCCATTTGAGTCGTGTCGTGATAAAGTCAGCCTTGTGGTGTATGCAAAACGCCTATGTCCAGACTAGTCTGTGCACTAGCACAATCAGAACAGGTTAGGCGCAATAAGTATGCCTTCTGGAAATCAAACGGTGAACTGCACTTACTCTGACAGACTACGCAGTTGCACAGACTTATCTTGGTACCCACTGTTTGCGTATAGTGTCAAACATATTTTGCCCGGACAAGGCTCATATCGTTTAAAGAGATGAGCATAAAATGCACGTGCAAATATAACCGACCCTTGATTATCAATGATGTAATCCAAGAGCTGCAAGATTAACAAAAAATAAATAAAAATAACCGCAGTGATCCAAAATTTTGGGATAGATGTATCTGAGAAATCACTTTAGAATCAGATCAAGATGTGCAATGCGTTATATCCTATCAGTATTTTTGACACACTGTCAGCTACTTTTAGCATTTGTTTAAATTTTAGAATAATCTGGTAATTTAAAGGTATCCCAATAGAGAGAGTAAATAAAAACGATGGAAATTGTTTGAACAGCATTGCAAGACACCCAGCAGGCACATGACGTCGTAATGATGTCAAAATGGGGTCGATGCGACGCCACCATGCCGCATAGACGTCAATACGACGTCATTTCGACGTCATGTGCCTGCTGGGCAGTAAGTATTTCCCAGCGGGCACATGACGTCAGAATGACGTCGATGAAATGTAATGTTTGCGTCCACGTCAATGCGACGTCATTATAACGTTGTGTGCCTGCTGGGTAGTATGTATCAATGTGAAGATCTGATCCGTCTCCTTGAGCTTCCAATTAGGTATCCGTTTATCTGAATCAGAAAAAAATGAGCTGCGACACGAGAAAGCAACAAAGTGGAAGTGCGCCCATCGCAGACTCAGATCAGCCTGGGCATCCGCCTAGTATGATCACAGTCTTTTCTAAGCGCTTTAACGGTAGCTAAGGATCTAACGTGGCGCGCTACCTTCATGTGGACAGCAAAGACTCTGATCAGACTGGGTGGATGCCCGGGCTTATCTGAGTCTGCGCTGGGCGCACAACCACTTTGTTGGTTTTCTCGCGTCGTGGTTCAAAATAATGATATTGGAAGTCTGCCCACAGTCATCATACATAACTAATTTATTCTAGGTCCACGTTTCATTAACATCGATCTTCAGACGAAAGAAGCAATTCTCTAGGGAAAAGAAATAATGCCAGAATTTGTGCATATTGCCAAAATTGATAAATTCTGCATTTTCTATCATACAAAACTAAAATTGACAAGAAAAATGTCAGAACTACCTTTTTAATTTACTTGTTATTTTTTTATTTGTTTTAACTATTGCAGAACTTAAATGTACAGAAAATTAGATGTGCCTGCGTGTGGGTTTTACTGCCCAAATATAGGTATGTGCTACATAGGAATTTTTGCAATCCTTTATTAGTCTTACGGGCCACCAGGGTTCAGCATGGGTTCATCTCCCATAAAGTGCAGGTTACTATGATGCTTATGTTGGTTTCATCTGTTTGTGCGACTCCACTTTGGTTGAAGGTACATCATTTTAGAGTCCAGATGCGCTCAAACAGGCGCACATGCTGCGACTTTGTACCCATGCCCCTGTGCTTGCACCACATCCATGTTGTAGCAGACAGACCGCAGTAAACAGTATCCAGGACGCAGTAGACAGACAGTAGACACTTCACTGGACAGTAAATAGTATACAGAAAACCGCGAACAACATGCACTACTTTTCAGCATGCTCCAAAGCGAAGGGCGAGTGGACAGTGCACAGCAGACGGTAAACGGTCTATAACGTTGAGGGAAAAGTATTTTCCTTCGCACAGCTTTGAGATACATATATAGTGATCGTGAAATTGGGGGAAGAAAACTATCAAAGAAAAAAGAAATAAAAACAGAAAATAAAGAAAAGCAGACAAAAGTCTGCAGCACCCGGTATTCCCAGGCGGTCACCCATCCAAGTACTAACCGGGCCCGACGTTGCTTAATTTCCGTGATCGGACGAGAACCGATGTTTTCAATGTATTATGGCCGTAGACAACAAAGTACCGATTTTCAACATTTACAAAGTGTACTTTTGAGAGTTTGCGATCAGTAATAGCCTATCCTGCAGTTCTTACTACTGGGACACACATTGCAGGCCTAGTAGAGCAGTCGTATCAGGATCTGCGCTGTTTACATTTCAGTCTCATCATGCAGCAGACAAAAAAGTTGAATCATCATCGAATCAACGTTGATTCGATGTGATTCGATGTTTTGTGATCATCGATTAAATTATGGCAAAACATCTTCGATAAGCCTCTTTATTTCGGAGTACTAATTCGCGCCTCATATGATAAGCTTTTGTCTGAAGTAAAAAGTAACCGTCAATATCAACGTTAATTCAACGGCACAGTGACGTTTAAACAACGTTAATGACACGACGTTGTGTGTCAGCTGAGCATGAGGAATAAATCTGTTATCATTGAATGTGGCTGGAATATTTAGTGTTGCGCCACGCGAAGAAAGTCTTCAGATGAGCATATGCACAGTCTGCTGAGTAAGTGCATGGAAAGTCAAACACGCAACATCTTACTAATTCCAGTACGTAATACACTTTTTCTGACTAGTCTAACATCTGGCAGAAAACTCGTTACGGTGTAAAATCGATAACTCTGTACTACCTGTAAATTTTAGCCCTTGGCCATAAATGGAATTGCTTCCCTTTCCAGCGTTTTAATGGTTAATAGAGAGAACTTAGAAAAATTTCGACCAAGCTTCGAATCAATAGTAAGCAAAATTAGGCGTTCAGGGAAGAAATTTCCCAATTAGCTATGTATGTATAAAATACATCATTGTAATCAGTGGAATAACAGCTTCTAGCTCATACGTTATAATAGATTCGCAAATGTTAATTTATATGTGTTATTTAGGTCCAAAAACGAAGATTCGCGTAATTTGAATAAATTGTGTTAAGAAACTTATGGTTTATAGAAAGAAAACTATGGGCTCTGATGGAAGAAACTTCTCATTGACACATTTCTATGATTATTATACCAGATTAAAGAGCTTGAAATGCTCTTTCGTGCTAGACGTTATAATTTAATGTCGGAAAATATATTAAATAAGAAAAATTAATTTATTTATGAGCTTCTATACATTTCCCTATTAAACTGAGAACCGCATACAGGTAACCGCTTATCTCCGGCCCTCTTGGAGATTATCGGAAAATCCCGTCACTATAACGAGAATTCTTCCCTATGGAATACTGTTTAATAAGATTTAAACAGTGGCACAATAAAAGTTTCACCCTGTAGCACGCCAAGAAACAAGTGCATAATTGATATGTGTGGTAGTGTGTGTGGGGAGGAGGGGGCGGTGAAATGGCCTTTCAAGGCAGGTGAGGGGTATTAAGGAATAGAAAGCTATGGAATTTTCGTTTCTCCAAATCTGGGTCCCTTCCTTTTTTGTTCTAAATAAAATTGAAAGGGGAGTAACAAACTGAGTGAATCTTTCGGCTTTTTCAGGCTTAGAAGCGATTTTATTTTCTTCATAAAATGATGTTTTAAAATACGCACTTAATCCTTCAAAACGTTTGTACTTTCAGTTTCTAATTATAGATGCGTTGTAATATCATATAGCTTCTATCCGAATGTATGACCTTGCTAATTATCTGGGTGTACATATAACAAATCTTTTAAAATTATGGGCTGTTTTATAGGTGTGAAAAACTTTCGTTCCGAACCTTTAAGGAGAGATCCGGCACTGCTTAGACTAGTCTGCGTAAATGCGCATTCTATTCGGAAAAAATATAGTACGCACTGAAATTGATATGATGTTGCGTGTTTTGATAACCTGACTCTCCCTGCACTTACTGAGCAGACTGCGCATATGTGAAAGCTGATATGCACAGTTCGCTTATGCTCACCTGAAGTGTTTTTTCGCGCGACACAACTCTAAATATTCTAACCACATTCAATGATTACAGATTTGTGCCTCAGGTTCAGCTGACACAGAACGCTGAAACAACGGCGTGGCATTGACGTTGATTAAACGTTACTATGACGTTGAATTGACGTTGATATTGACGGTTTACATGTAACTTGAGACATAGCTGATTATATGAGGTGCAAATTTGTACTCAGTAATAAGGAGGCTCATTAAAGATGTTTTTCTATAGTCTATACACTGGGCACACACCACTGAATCACATTGAATCAACGTTGATTCACTGTTGATTCAGCGTTGATTCAATGATGATTCAGCATTTAATTTCCGCAGGCTTGGTGAGGCTGAACCGCAAACAGCGCAGATCCTGATATGACTGCTCTGCTAGGCCCGCAATGTGTGCCCCGGTAGTAAGAACAGCAGGATATTATAACTTTTACTGATCTCAAACTCTCGCCGCAGTGCAGGCTCTCTCGTAAACGATGCACTGCACTTACTCTGACAGACAACGCAGTTACATGGACTTATCCTGGTACCCACTGTTTGTGTATAGCGTCAAACATATTTTACCCGGACAGGGCTAATAACATTCAAAACCAGAGATGAGCATAAAATGCACGTGAAAATAAGATCGACACTTGATTATCCTGATTGCCAATGATGTAACCCAAGAGCCGCACCCTCGGAAAATTGCCACATGCGACGAGAAGAATCAGCCCAGTCTGTGGTAACATGTATGCGTTCACAACATGTATAAGCAATCTTAAGCATCATACACTGTGGCGTCGTAAAGAGCGCGAAAAGAAAAGACACTAATGGGACTGCATTCGCTTTTCCCAAGATGGGGTGAAATACATTTTCCCTTGCGCATACCTCGTGTCATGATAAAACCAGTCTTATTTCATAAGCAAAACGCGCGTGTCTTGACTAGACGCATGCGCAATCAGAGCACGGTAGACTACACATGAGCGTAGACATATCTTGGTACCTCCTGGTTGCGTATACATACATATTTCGCTGAAAATATTATGGGTTGAAGCACATTTTTTCCTTGCGCAGGCCATTTGAGTCGTGTCGTGATAAAGTCAGCCTTGTGGTGTATGCAAAACGCCTATGTCCAGACTAGTCTGTGCACTAGCACAATCAGAACAGGTTAGGCGCAATAAGTATGCCTTCTGGAAATCAAACGGTGAACTGCACTTACTCTGACAGACTACGCAGTTGCACAGACTTATCTTGGTACCCACTGTTTGCGTATAGTGTCAAACATATTTTGCCCGGACAAGGCTCATATCGTTTAAAGAGATGAGCATAAAATGCACGTGCAAATATAACCGACCCTTGATTATCAATGATGTAATCCAAGAGCTGCAAGATTAACAAAAAATAAATAAAAATAACCGCAGTGATCCAAAATTTTGGGATAGATGTATCTGAGAAATCACTTTAGAATCAGATCAAGATGTGCAATGCGTTATATCCTATCAGTATTTTTGACACACTGTCAGCTACTTTTAGCATTTGTTTAAATTTTAGAATAATCTGGTAATTTAAAGGTATCCCAATAGAGAGAGTAAATAAAAACGATGGAAATTGTTTGAACAGCATTGCAAGACACCCAGCAGGCACATGACGTCGTAATGATGTCAAAATGGGGTCGATGCGACGCCACCATGCCGCATAGACGTCAATACGACGTCATTTCGACGTCATGTGCCTGCTGGGCAGTAAGTATTTCCCAGCGGGCACATGACGTCAGAATGACGTCGATGAAATGTAATGTTTGCGTCCACGTCAATGCGACGTCATTATAACGTTGTGTGCCTGCTGGGTAGTATGTATCAATGTGAAGATCTGATCCGTCTCCTTGAGCTTCCAATTAGGTATCCGTTTATCTGAATCAGAAAAAAATGAGCTGCGACACGAGAAAGCAACAAAGTGGAAGTGCGCCCATCGCAGACTCAGATCAGCCTGGGCATCCGCCTAGTATGATCACAGTCTTTTCTAAGCGCTTTAACGGTAGCTAAGGATCTAACGTGGCGCGCTACCTTCATGTGGACAGCAAAGACTCTGATCAGACTGGGTGGATGCCCGGGCTTATCTGAGTCTGCGCTGGGCGCACAACCACTTTGTTGGTTTTCTCGCGTCGTGGTTCAAAATAATGATATTGGAAGTCTGCCCACAGTCATCATACATAACTAATTTATTCTAGGTCCACGTTTCATTAACATCGATCTTCAGACGAAAGAAGCAATTCTCTAGGGAAAAGAAATAATGCCAGAATTTGTGCATATTGCCAAAATTGATAAATTCTGCATTTTCTATCATACAAAACTAAAATTGACAAGAAAAATGTCAGAACTACCTTTTTAATTTACTTGTTATTTTTTTATTTGTTTTAACTATTGCAGAACTTAAATGTACAGAAAATTAGATGTGCCTGCGTGTGGGTTTTACTGCCCAAATATAGGTATGTGCTACATAGGAATTTTTGCAATCCTTTATTAGTCTTACGGGCCACCAGGGTTCAGCATGGGTTCATCTCCCATAAAGTGCAGGTTACTATGATGCTTATGTTGGTTTCATCTGTTTGTGCGACTCCACTTTGGTTGAAGGTACATCATTTTAGAGTCCAGATGCGCTCAAACAGGCGCACATGCTGCGACTTTGTACCCATGCCCCTGTGCTTGCACCACATCCATGTTGTAGCAGACAGACCGCAGTAAACAGTATCCAGGACGCAGTAGACAGACAGTAGACACTTCACTGGACAGTAAATAGTATACAGAAAACCGCGAACAACATGCACTACTTTTCAGCATGCTCCAAAGCGAAGGGCGAGTGGACAGTGCACAGCAGACGGTAAACGGTCTATAACGTTGAGGGAAAAGTATTTTCCTTCGCACAGCTTTGAGATACATATATAGTGATCGTGAAATTGGGGGAAGAAAACTATCAAAGAAAAAAGAAATAAAAACAGAAAATAAAGAAAAGCAGACAAAAGTCTGCAGCACCCGGTATTCCCAGGCGGTCACCCATCCAAGTACTAACCGGGCCCGACGTTGCTTAATTTCCGTGATCGGACGAGAACCGATGTTTTCAATGTATTATGGCCGTAGACAACAAAGTACCGATTTTCAACATTTACAAAGTGTACTTTTGAGAGTTTGCGATCAGTAATAGCCTATCCTGCAGTTCTTACTACTGGGACACACATTGCAGGCCTAGTAGAGCAGTCGTATCAGGATCTGCGCTGTTTACATTTCAGTCTCATCATGCAGCAGACAAAAAAGTTGAATCATCATCGAATCAACGTTGATTCGATGTGATTCGATGTTTTGTGATCATCGATTAAATTATGGCAAAACATCTTCGATAAGCCTCTTTATTTCGGAGTACTAATTCGCGCCTCATATGATAAGCTTTTGTCTGAAGTAAAAAGTAACCGTCAATATCAACGTTAATTCAACGGCACAGTGACGTTTAAACAACGTTAATGACACGACGTTGTGTGTCAGCTGAGCATGAGGAATAAATCTGTTATCATTGAATGTGGCTGGAATATTTAGTGTTGCGCCACGCGAAGAAAGTCTTCAGATGAGCATATGCACAGTCTGCTGAGTAAGTGCATGGAAAGTCAAACACGCAACATCTTACTAATTCCAGTACGTAATACACTTTTTCTGACTAGTCTAACATCTGGCAGAAAACTCGTTACGGTGTAAAATCGATAACTCTGTACTACCTGTAAATTTTAGCCCTTGGCCATAAATGGAATTGCTTCCCTTTCCAGCGTTTTAATGGTTAATAGAGAGAACTTAGAAAAATTTCGACCAAGCTTCGAATCAATAGTAAGCAAAATTAGGCGTTCAGGGAAGAAATTTCCCAATTAGCTATGTATGTATAAAATACATCATTGTAATCAGTGGAATAACAGCTTCTAGCTCATACGTTATAATAGATTCGCAAATGTTAATTTATATGTGTTATTTAGGTCCAAAAACGAAGATTCGCGTAATTTGAATAAATTGTGTTAAGAAACTTATGGTTTATAGAAAGAAAACTATGGGCTCTGATGGAAGAAACTTCTCATTGACACATTTCTATGATTATTATACCAGATTAAAGAGCTTGAAATGCTCTTTCGTGCTAGACGTTATAATTTAATGTCGGAAAATATATTAAATAAGAAAAATTAATTTATTTATGAGCTTCTATACATTTCCCTATTAAACTGAGAACCGCATACAGGTAACCGCTTATCTCCGGCCCTCTTGGAGATTATCGGAAAATCCCGTCACTATAACGAGAATTCTTCCCTATGGAATACTGTTTAATAAGATTTAAACAGTGGCACAATAAAAGTTTCACCCTGTAGCACGCCAAGAAACAAGTGCATAATTGATATGTGTGGTAGTGTGTGTGGGGAGGAGGGGGCGGTGAAATGGCCTTTCAAGGCAGGTGAGGGGTATTAAGGAATAGAAAGCTATGGAATTTTCGTTTCTCCAAATCTGGGTCCCTTCCTTTTTTGTTCTAAATAAAATTGAAAGGGGAGTAACAAACTGAGTGAATCTTTCGGCTTTTTCAGGCTTAGAAGCGATTTTATTTTCTTCATAAAATGATGTTTTAAAATACGCACTTAATCCTTCAAAACGTTTGTACTTTCAGTTTCTAATTATAGATGCGTTGTAATATCATATAGCTTCTATCCGAATGTATGACCTTGCTAATTATCTGGGTGTACATATAACAAATCTTTTAAAATTATGGGCTGTTTTATAGGTGTGAAAAACTTTCGTTCCGAACCTTTAAGGAGAGATCCGGCACTGCTTAGACTAGTCTGCGTAAATGCGCATTCTATTCGGAAAAAATATAGTACGCACTGAAATTGATATGATGTTGCGTGTTTTGATAACCTGACTCTCCCTGCACTTACTGAGCAGACTGCGCATATGTGAAAGCTGATATGCACAGTTCGCTTATGCTCACCTGAAGTGTTTTTTCGCGCGACACAACTCTAAATATTCTAACCACATTCAATGATTACAGATTTGTGCCTCAGGTTCAGCTGACACAGAACGCTGAAACAACGGCGTGGCATTGACGTTGATTAAACGTTACTATGACGTTGAATTGACGTTGATATTGACGGTTTACATGTAACTTGAGACATAGCTGATTATATGAGGTGCAAATTTGTACTCAGTAATAAGGAGGCTCATTAAAGATGTTTTTCTATAGTCTATACACTGGGCACACACCACTGAATCACATTGAATCAACGTTGATTCACTGTTGATTCAGCGTTGATTCAATGATGATTCAGCATTTAATTTCCGCAGGCTTGGTGAGGCTGAACCGCAAACAGCGCAGATCCTGATATGACTGCTCTGCTAGGCCCGCAATGTGTGCCCCGGTAGTAAGAACAGCAGGATATTATAACTTTTACTGATCTCAAACTCTCGCCGCAGTGCAGGCTCTCTCGTAAACGATGCACTGCACTTACTCTGACAGACAACGCAGTTACATGGACTTATCCTGGTACCCACTGTTTGTGTATAGCGTCAAACATATTTTACCCGGACAGGGCTAATAACATTCAAAACCAGAGATGAGCATAAAATGCACGTGAAAATAAGATCGACACTTGATTATCCTGATTGCCAATGATGTAACCCAAGAGCCGCACCCTCGGAAAATTGCCACATGCGACGAGAAGAATCAGCCCAGTCTGTGGTAACATGTATGCGTTCACAACATGTATAAGCAATCTTAAGCATCATACACTGTGGCGTCGTAAAGAGCGCGAAAAGAAAAGACACTAATGGGACTGCATTCGCTTTTCCCAAGATGGGGTGAAATACATTTTCCCTTGCGCATACCTCGTGTCATGATAAAACCAGTCTTATTTCATAAGCAAAACGCGCGTGTCTTGACTAGACGCATGCGCAATCAGAGCACGGTAGACTACACATGAGCGTAGACATATCTTGGTACCTCCTGGTTGCGTATACATACATATTTCGCTGAAAATATTATGGGTTGAAGCACATTTTTTCCTTGCGCAGGCCATTTGAGTCGTGTCGTGATAAAGTCAGCCTTGTGGTGTATGCAAAACGCCTATGTCCAGACTAGTCTGTGCACTAGCACAATCAGAACAGGTTAGGCGCAATAAGTATGCCTTCTGGAAATCAAACGGTGAACTGCACTTACTCTGACAGACTACGCAGTTGCACAGACTTATCTTGGTACCCACTGTTTGCGTATAGTGTCAAACATATTTTGCCCGGACAAGGCTCATATCGTTTAAAGAGATTAGCATAAAATGCACGTGCAAATATAACCGACCCTTGATTATCAATGATGTAATCCAAGAGCTGCAAGATTAACAAAAAATAAATAAAAATAACCGCAGTGATCCAAAATTTTGGGATAGATGTATCTGAGAAATCACTTTAGAATCAGATCAAGATGTGCAATGCGTTATATCCTATCAGTATTTTTGACACACTGTCAGCTACTTTTAGCATTTGTTTAAATTTTAGAATAATCTGGTAATTTAAAGGTATCCCAATAGAGAGAGTAAATAAAAACGATGGAAATTGTTTGAACAGCATTGCAAGACACCCAGCAGGCACATGACGTCGTAATGATGTCAAAATGGGGTCGATGCGACGCCACCATGCCGCATAGACGTCAATACGACGTCATTTCGACGTCATGTGCCTGCTGGGCAGTAAGTATTTCCCAGCGGGCACATGACGTCAGAATGACGTCGATGAAATGTAATGTTTGCGTCCACGTCAATGCGACGTCATTATAACGTTGTGTGCCTGCTGGGTAGTATGTATCAATGTGAAGATCTGATCCGTCTCCTTGAGCTTCCAATTAGGTATCCGTTTATCTGAATCAGAAAAAAATGAGCTGCGACACGAGAAAGCAACAAAGTGGAAGTGCGCCCATCGCAGACTCAGATCAGCCTGGGCATCCGCCTAGTATGATCACAGTCTTTTCTAAGCGCTTTAACGGTAGCTAAGGATCTAACGTGGCGCGCTACCTTCATGTGGACAGCAAAGACTCTGATCAGACTGGGTGGATGCCCGGGCTTATCTGAGTCTGCGCTGGGCGCACAACCACTTTGTTGGTTTTCTCGCGTCGTGGTTCAAAATAATGATATTGGAAGTCTGCCCACAGTCATCATACATAACTAATTTATTCTAGGTCCACGTTTCATTAACATCGATCTTCAGACGAAAGAAGCAATTCTCTAGGGAAAAGAAATAATGCCAGAATTTGTGCATATTGCCAAAATTGATAAATTCTGCATTTTCTATCATACAAAACTAAAATTGACAAGAAAAATGTCAGAACTACCTTTTTAATTTACTTGTTATTTTTTTATTTGTTTTAACTATTGCAGAACTTAAATGTACAGAAAATTAGATGTGCCTGCGTGTGGGTTTTACTGCCCAAATATAGGTATGTGCTACATAGGAATTTTTGCAATCCTTTATTAGTCTTACGGGCCACCAGGGTTCAGCATGGGTTCATCTCCCATAAAGTGCAGGTTACTATGATGCTTATGTTGGTTTCATCTGTTTGTGCGACTCCACTTTGGTTGAAGGTACATCATTTTAGAGTCCAGATGCGCTCAAACAGGCGCACATGCTGCGACTTTGTACCCATGCCCCTGTGCTTGCACCACATCCATGTTGTAGCAGACAGACCGCAGTAAACAGTATCCAGGACGCAGTAGACAGACAGTAGACACTTCACTGGACAGTAAATAGTATACAGAAAACCGCGAACAACATGCACTACTTTTCAGCATGCTCCAAAGCGAAGGGCGAGTGGACAGTGCACAGCAGACGGTAAACGGTCTATAACGTTGAGGGAAAAGTATTTTCCTTCGCACAGCTTTGAGATACATATATAGTGATCGTGAAATTGGGGGAAGAAAACTATCAAAGAAAAAAGAAATAAAAACAGAAAATAAAGAAAAGCAGACAAAAGTCTGCAGCACCCGGTATTCCCAGGCGGTCACCCATCCAAGTACTAACCGGGCCCGACGTTGCTTAATTTCCGTGATCGGACGAGAACCGATGTTTTCAATGTATTATGGCCGTAGACAACAAAGTACCGATTTTCAACATTTACAAAGTGTACTTTTGAGAGTTTGCGATCAGTAATAGCCTATCCTGCAGTTCTTACTACTGGGACACACATTGCAGGCCTAGTAGAGCAGTCGTATCAGGATCTGCGCTGTTTACATTTCAGTCTCATCATGCAGCAGACAAAAAAGTTGAATCATCATCGAATCAACGTTGATTCGATGTGATTCGATGTTTTGTGATCATCGATTAAATTATGGCAAAACATCTTCGATAAGCCTCTTTATTTCGGAGTACTAATTCGCGCCTCATATGATAAGCTTTTGTCTGAAGTAAAAAGTAACCGTCAATATCAACGTTAATTCAACGGCACAGTGACGTTTAAACAACGTTAATGACACGACGTTGTGTGTCAGCTGAGCATGAGGAATAAATCTGTTATCATTGAATGTGGCTGGAATATTTAGTGTTGCGCCACGCGAAGAAAGTCTTCAGATGAGCATATGCACAGTCTGCTGAGTAAGTGCATGGAAAGTCAAACACGCAACATCTTACTAATTCCAGTACGTAATACACTTTTTCTGACTAGTCTAACATCTGGCAGAAAACTCGTTACGGTGTAAAATCGATAACTCTGTACTACCTGTAAATTTTAGCCCTTGGCCATAAATGGAATTGCTTCCCTTTCCAGCGTTTTAATGGTTAATAGAGAGAACTTAGAAAAATTTCGACCAAGCTTCGAATCAATAGTAAGCAAAATTAGGCGTTCAGGGAAGAAATTTCCCAATTAGCTATGTATGTATAAAATACATCATTGTAATCAGTGGAATAACAGCTTCTAGCTCATACGTTATAATAGATTCGCAAATGTTAATTTATATGTGTTATTTAGGTCCAAAAACGAAGATTCGCGTAATTTGAATAAATTGTGTTAAGAAACTTATGGTTTATAGAAAGAAAACTATGGGCTCTGATGGAAGAAACTTCTCATTGACACATTTCTATGATTATTATACCAGATTAAAGAGCTTGAAATGCTCTTTCGTGCTAGACGTTATAATTTAATGTCGGAAAATATATTAAATAAGAAAAATTAATTTATTTATGAGCTTCTATACATTTCCCTATTAAACTGAGAACCGCATACAGGTAACCGCTTATCTCCGGCCCTCTTGGAGATTATCGGAAAATCCCGTCACTATAACGAGAATTCTTCCCTATGGAATACTGTTTAATAAGATTTAAACAGTGGCACAATAAAAGTTTCACCCTGTAGCACGCCAAGAAACAAGTGCGTAATTGATATGTGTGGTAGTGTGTGTGGGGAGGAGGGGGCGGTGAAATGGCCTTTCAAGGCAGGTGAGGGGTATTAAGGAATAGAAAGCTATGGAATTTTCGTTTCTCCAAATCTGGGTCCCTTCCTTTTTTGTTCTAAATAAAATTGAAAGGGGAGTAACAAACTGAGTGAATCTGTCGGCTTTTTCAGGCTTAGAAGCGATTTTATTTTCTTCATAAAATGATGTTTTAAAATACGCACTTAATCCTTCAAAACGTTTGTACTTTCAGTTTCTAATTATAGATGCGTTGTAATATCATATAGCTTCTATCCGAATGTATGACCTTGCTAATTATCTGGGTGTACATATAACAAATCTTTTAAAATTATGGGCTGTTTTATAGGTGTGAAAAACTTTCGTTCCGAACCTTTAAGGAGAGATCCGGCACTGCTTAGACTAGTCTGCGTAAATGCGCATTCTATTCGGAAAAAATATAGTACGCACTGAAATTGATATGATGTTGCGTGTTTTGATAACCTGACTCTCCCTGCACTTACTGAGCAGACTGCGCATATGTGAAAGCTGATATGCACAGTTCGCTTATGCTCACCTGAAGTGTTTTTTCGCGCGACACAACTCTAAATATTCTAACCACATTCAATGATTACAGATTTGTGCCTCAGGTTCAGCTGACACAGAACGCTGAAACAACGGCGTGGCATTGACGTTGATTAAACGTTACTATGACGTTGAATTGACGTTGATATTGACGGTTTACATGTAACTTGAGACATAGCTGATTATATGAGGTGCAAATTTGTACTCAGTAATAAGGAGGCTCATTAAAGATGTTTTTCTATAGTCTATACACTGGGCACACACCACTGAATCACATTGAATCAACGTTGATTCACTGTTGATTCAGCGTTGATTCAATGATGATTCAGCATTTAATTTCCGCAGGCTTGGTGAGGCTGAACCGCAAACAGCGCAGATCCTGATATGACTGCTCTGCTAGGCCCGCAATGTGTGCCCCGGTAGTAAGAACAGCAGGATATTATAACTTTTACTGATCTCAAACTCTCGCCGCAGTGCAGGCTCTCTCGTAAACGATGCACTGCACTTACTCTGACAGACAACGCAGTTACATGGACTTATCCTGGTACCCACTGTTTGTGTATAGCGTCAAACATATTTTACCCGGACAGGGCTAATAACATTCAAAACAAGAGATGAGCATAAAATGCACGTGAAAATAAGATCGACACTTGATTATCCTGATTGCCAATGATGTAACCCAAGAGCCGCACCCTCGGAAAATTGCCACATGCGACGAGAAGAATCAGCCCAGTCTGTGGTAACATGTATGCGTTCACAACATGTATAAGCAATCTTAAGCATCATACACTGTGGCGTCGTAAAGAGCGCGAAAAGAAAAGACACTAATGGGACTGCATTCGCTTTTCCCAAGATGGGGTGAAATACATTTTCCCTTGCGCATACCTCGTGTCATGATAAAACCAGTCTTATTTCATAAGCAAAACGCGCGTGTCTTGACTAGACGCATGCGCAATCAGAGCACGGTAGACTACACATGAGCGTAGACATATCTTGGTACCTCCTGGTTGCGTATACATACATATTTCGCTGAAAATATTATGGGTTGAAGCACATTTTTTCCTTGCGCAGGCCATTTGAGTCGTGTCGTGATAAAGTCAGCCTTGTGGTGTATGCAAAACGCCTATGTCCAGACTAGTCTGTGCACTAGCACAATCAGAACAGGTTAGGCGCAATAAGTATGCCTTCTGGAAATCAAACGGTGAACTGCACTTACTCTGACAGACTACGCAGTTGCACAGACTTATCTTGGTACCCACTGTTTGCGTATAGTGTCAAACATATTTTGCCCGGACAAGGCTCATATCGTTTAAAGAGATGAGCATAAAATGCACGTGCAAATATAACCGACCCTTGATTATCAATGATGTAATCCAAGAGCTGCAAGATTAACAAAAAATAAATAAAAATAACCGCAGTGATCCAAAATTTTGGGATAGATGTATCTGAGAAATCACTTTAGAATCAGATCAAGATGTGCAATGCGTTATATCCTATCAGTATTTTTGACACACTGTCAGCTACTTTTAGCATTTGTTTAAATTTTAGAATAATCTGGTAATTTAAAGGTATCCCAATAGAGAGAGTAAATAAAAACGATGGAAATTGTTTGAACAGCATTGCAAGACACCCAGCAGGCACATGACGTCGTAATGATGTCAAAATGGGGTCGATGCGACGCCACCATGCCGCATAGACGTCAATACGACGTCATTTCGACGTCATGTGCCTGCTGGGCAGTAAGTATTTCCCAGCGGGCACATGACGTCAGAATGACGTCGATGAAATGTAATGTTTGCGTCCACGTCAATGCGACGTCATTATAACGTTGTGTGCCTGCTGGGTAGTATGTATCAATGTGAAGATCTGATCCGTCTCCTTGAGCTTCCAATTAGGTATCCGTTTATCTGAATCAGAAAAAAATGAGCTGCGACACGAGAAAGCAACAAAGTGGAAGTGCGCCCATCGCAGACTCAGATCAGCCTGGGCATCCGCCTAGTATGATCACAGTCTTTTCTAAGCGCTTTAACGGTAGCTAAGGATCTAACGTGGCGCGCTACCTTCATGTGGACAGCAAAGACTCTGATCAGACTGGGTGGATGCCCGGGCTTATCTGAGTCTGCGCTGGGCGCACAACCACTTTGTTGGTTTTCTCGCGTCGTGGTTCAAAATAATGATATTGGAAGTCTGCCCACAGTCATCATACATAACTAATTTATTCTAGGTCCACGTTTCATTAACATCGATCTTCAGACGAAAGAAGCAATTCTCTAGGGAAAAGAAATAATGCCAGAATTTGTGCATATTGCCAAAATTGATAAATTCTGCATTTTCTATCATACAAAACTAAAATTGACAAGAAAAATGTCAGAACTACCTTTTTAATTTACTTGTTATTTTTTTATTTGTTTTAACTATTGCAGAACTTAAATGTACAGAAAATTAGATGTGCCTGCGTGTGGGTTTTACTGCCCAAATATAGGTATGTGCTACATAGGAATTTTTGCAATCCTTTATTAGTCTTACGGGCCACCAGGGTTCAGCATGGGTTCATCTCCCATAAAGTGCAGGTTACTATGATGCTTATGTTGGTTTCATCTGTTTGTGCGACTCCACTTTGGTTGAAGGTACATCATTTTAGAGTCCAGATGCGCTCAAACAGGCGCACATGCTGCGACTTTGTACCCATGCCCCTGTGCTTGCACCACATCCATGTTGTAGCAGACAGACCGCAGTAAACAGTATCCAGGACGCAGTAGACAGACAGTAGACACTTCACTGGACAGTAAATAGTATACAGAAAACCGCGAACAACATGCACTACTTTTCAGCATGCTCCAAAGCGAAGGGCGAGTGGACAGTGCACAGCAGACGGTAAACGGTCTATAACGTTGAGGGAAAAGTATTTTCCTTCGCACAGCTTTGAGATACATATATAGTGATCGTGAAATTGGGGGAAGAAAACTATCAAAGAAAAAAGAAATAAAAACAGAAAATAAAGAAAAGCAGACAAAAGTCTGCAGCACCCGGTATTCCCAGGCGGTCACCCATCCAAGTACTAACCGGGCCCGACGTTGCTTAATTTCCGTGATCGGACGAGAACCGATGTTTTCAATGTATTATGGCCGTAGACAACAAAGTACCGATTTTCAACATTTACAAAGTGTACTTTTGAGAGTTTGCGATCAGTAATAGCCTATCCTGCAGTTCTTACTACTGGGACACACATTGCAGGCCTAGTAGAGCAGTCGTATCAGGATCTGCGCTGTTTACATTTCAGTCTCATCATGCAGCAGACAAAAAAGTTGAATCATCATCGAATCAACGTTGATTCGATGTGATTCGATGTTTTGTGATCATCGATTAAATTATGGCAAAACATCTTCGATAAGCCTCTTTATTTCGGAGTACTAATTCGCGCCTCATATGATAAGCTTTTGTCTGAAGTAAAAAGTAACCGTCAATATCAACGTTAATTCAACGGCACAGTGACGTTTAAACAACGTTAATGACACGACGTTGTGTGTCAGCTGAGCATGAGGAATAAATCTGTTATCATTGAATGTGGCTGGAATATTTAGTGTTGCGCCACGCGAAGAAAGTCTTCAGATGAGCATATGCACAGTCTGCTGAGTAAGTGCATGGAAAGTCAAACACGCAACATCTTACTAATTCCAGTACGTAATACACTTTTTCTGACTAGTCTAACATCTGGCAGAAAACTCGTTACGGTGTAAAATCGATAACTCTGTACTACCTGTAAATTTTAGCCCTTGGCCATAAATGGAATTGCTTCCCTTTCCAGCGTTTTAATGGTTAATAGAGAGAACTTAGAAAAATTTCGACCAAGCTTCGAATCAATAGTAAGCAAAATTAGGCGTTCAGGGAAGAAATTTCCCAATTAGCTATGTATGTATAAAATACATCATTGTAATCAGTGGAATAACAGCTTCTAGCTCATACGTTATAATAGATTCGCAAATGTTAATTTATATGTGTTATTTAGGTCCAAAAACGAAGATTCGCGTAATTTGAATAAATTGTGTTAAGAAACTTATGGTTTATAGAAAGAAAACTATGGGCTCTGATGGAAGAAACTTCTCATTGACACATTTCTATGATTATTATACCAGATTAAAGAGCTTGAAATGCTCTTTCGTGCTAGACGTTATAATTTAATGTCGGAAAATATATTAAATAAGAAAAATTAATTTATTTATGAGCTTCTATACATTTCCCTATTAAACTGAGAACCGCATACAGGTAACCGCTTATCTCCGGCCCTCTTGGAGATTATCGGAAAATCCCGTCACTATAACGAGAATTCTTCCCTATGGAATACTGTTTAATAAGATTTAAACAGTGGCACAATAAAAGTTTCACCCTGTAGCACGCCAAGAAACAAGTGCATAATTGATATGTGTGGTAGTGTGTGTGGGGAGGAGGGGGCGGTGAAATGGCCTTTCAAGGCAGGTGAGGGGTATTAAGGAATAGAAAGCTATGGAATTTTCGTTTCTCCAAATCTGGGTCCCTTCCTTTTTTGTTCTAAATAAAATTGAAAGGGGAGTAACAAACTGAGTGAATCTTTCGGCTTTTTCAGGCTTAGAAGCGATTTTATTTTCTTCATAAAATGATGTTTTAAAATACGCACTTAATCCTTCAAAACGTTTGTACTTTCAGTTTCTAATTATAGATGCGTTGTAATATCATATAGCTTCTATCCGAATGTATGACCTTGCTAATTATCTGGGTGTACATATAACAAATCTTTTAAAATTATTGGCTGTTTTATAGGTGTGAAAAACTTTCGTTCCGAACCTTTAAGGAGAGATCCGGCACTGCTTAGACTAGTCTGCGTAAATGCGCATTCTATTCGGAAAAAATATAGTACGCACTGAAATTGATATGATGTTGCGTGTTTTGATAACCTGACTCTCCCTGCACTTACTGAGCAGACTGCGCATATGTGAAAGCTGATATGCACAGTTCGCTTATGCTCACCTGAAGTGTTTTTTCGCGCGACACAACTCTAAATATTCTAACCACATTCAATGATTACAGATTTGTGCCTCAGGTTCAGCTGACACAGAACGCTGAAACAACGGCGTGGCATTGACGTTGATTAAACGTTACTATGACGTTGAATTGACGTTGATATTGACGGTTTACATGTAACTTGAGACATAGCTGATTATATGAGGTGCAAATTTGTACTCAGTAATAAGGAGGCTCATTAAAGATGTTTTTCTATAGTCTATACACTGGGCACACACCACTGAATCACATTGAATCAACGTTGATTCACTGTTGATTCAGCGTTGATTCAATGATGATTCAGCATTTAATTTCCGCAGGCTTGGTGAGGCTGAACCGCAAACAGCGCAGATCCTGATATGACTGCTCTGCTAGGCCCGCAATGTGTGCCCCGGTAGTAAGAACAGCAGGATATTATAACTTTTACTGATCTCAAACTCTCGCCGCAGTGCAGGCTCTCTCGTAAACGATGCACTGCACTTACTCTGACAGACAACGCAGTTACATGGACTTATCCTGGTACCCACTGTTTGTGTATAGCGTCAAACATATTTTACCCGGACAGGGCTAATAACATTCAAAACAAGAGATGAGCATAAAATGCACGTGAAAATAAGATCGACACTTGATTATCCTGATTGCCAATGATGTAACCCAAGAGCCGCACCCTCGGAAAATTGCCACATGCGACGAGAAGAATCAGCCCAGTCTGTGGTAACATGTATGCGTTCACAACATGTATAAGCAATCTTAAGCATCATACACTGTGGCGTCGTAAAGAGCGCGAAAAGAAAAGACACTAATGGGACTGCATTCGCTTTTCCCAAGATGGGGTGAAATACATTTTCCCTTGCGCATACCTCGTGTCATGATAAAACCAGTCTTATTTCATAAGCAAAACGCGCGTGTCTTGACTAGACGCATGCGCAATCAGAGCACGGTAGACTACACATGAGCGTAGACATATCTTGGTACCTCCTGGTTGCGTATACATACATATTTCGCTGAAAATATTATGGGTTGAAGCACATTTTTTCCTTGCGCAGGCCATTTGAGTCGTGTCGTGATAAAGTCAGCCTTGTGGTGTATGCAAAACGCCTATGTCCAGACTAGTCTGTGCACTAGCACAATCAGAACAGGTTAGGCGCAATAAGTATGCCTTCTGGAAATCAAACGGTGAACTGCACTTACTCTGACAGACTACGCAGTTGCACAGACTTATCTTGGTACCCACTGTTTGCGTATAGTGTCAAACATATTTTGCCCGGACAAGGCTCATATCGTTTAAAGAGATGAGCATAAAATGCACGTGCAAATATAACCGACCCTTGATTATCAATGATGTAATCCAAGAGCTGCAAGATTAACAAAAAATAAATAAAAATAACCGCAGTGATCCAAAATTTTGGGATAGATGTATCTGAGAAATCACTTTAGAATCAGATCAAGATGTGCAATGCGTTATATCCTATCAGTATTTTTGACACACTGTCAGCTACTTTTAGCATTTGTTTAAATTTTAGAATAATCTGGTAATTTAAAGGTATCCCAATAGAGAGAGTAAATAAAAACGATGGAAATTGTTTGAACAGCATTGCAAGACACCCAGCAGGCACATGACGTCGTAATGATGTCAAAATGGGGTCGATGCGACGCCACCATGCCGCATAGACGTCAATACGACGTCATTTCGACGTCATGTGCCTGCTGGGCAGTAAGTATTTCCCAGCGGGCACATGACGTCAGAATGACGTCGATGAAATGTAATGTTTGCGTCCACGTCAATGCGACGTCATTATAACGTTGTGTGCCTGCTGGGTAGTATGTATCAATGTGAAGATCTGATCCGTCTCCTTGAGCTTCCAATTAGGTATCCGTTTATCTGAATCAGAAAAAAATGAGCTGCGACACGAGAAAGCAACAAAGTGGAAGTGCGCCCATCGCAGACTCAGATCAGCCTGGGCATCCGCCTAGTATGATCACAGTCTTTTCTAAGCGCTTTAACGGTAGCTAAGGATCTAACGTGGCGCGCTACCTTCATGTGGACAGCAAAGACTCTGATCAGACTGGGTGGATGCCCGGGCTTATCTGAGTCTGCGCTGGGCGCACAACCACTTTGTTGGTTTTCTCGCGTCGTGGTTCAAAATAATGATATTGGAAGTCTGCCCACAGTCATCATACATAACTAATTTATTCTAGGTCCACGTTTCATTAACATCGATCTTCAGACGAAAGAAGCAATTCTCTAGGGAAAAGAAATAATGCCAGAATTTGTGCATATTGCCAAAATTGATAAATTCTGCATTTTCTATCATACAAAACTAAAATTGACAAGAAAAATGTCAGAACTACCTTTTTAATTTACTTGTTATTTTTTTATTTGTTTTAACTATTGCAGAACTTAAATGTACAGAAAATTAGATGTGCCTGCGTGTGGGTTTTACTGCCCAAATATAGGTATGTGCTACATAGGAATTTTTGCAATCCTTTATTAGTCTTACGGGCCACCAGGGTTCAGCATGGGTTCATCTCCCATAAAGTGCAGGTTACTATGATGCTTATGTTGGTTTCATCTGTTTGTGCGACTCCACTTTGGTTGAAGGTACATCATTTTAGAGTCCAGATGCGCTCAAACAGGCGCACATGCTGCGACTTTGTACCCATGCCCCTGTGCTTGCACCACATCCATGTTGTAGCAGACAGACCGCAGTAAACAGTATCCAGGACGCAGTAGACAGACAGTAGACACTTCACTGGACAGTAAATAGTATACAGAAAACCGCGAACAACATGCACTACTTTTCAGCATGCTCCAAAGCGAAGGGCGAGTGGACAGTGCACAGCAGACGGTAAACGGTCTATAACGTTGAGGGAAAAGTATTTTCCTTCGCACAGCTTTGAGATACATATATAGTGATCGTGAAATTGGGGGAAGAAAACTATCAAAGAAAAAAGAAATAAAAACAGAAAATAAAGAAAAGCAGACAAAAGTCTGCAGCACCCGGTATTCCCAGGCGGTCACCCATCCAAGTACTAACCGGGCCCGACGTTGCTTAATTTCCGTGATCGGACGAGAACCGATGTTTTCAATGTATTATGGCCGTAGACAACAAAGTACCGATTTTCAACATTTACAAAGTGTACTTTTGAGAGTTTGCGATCAGTAATAGCCTATCCTGCAGTTCTTACTACTGGGACACACATTGCAGGCCTAGTAGAGCAGTCGTATCAGGATCTGCGCTGTTTACATTTCAGTCTCATCATGCAGCAGACAAAAAAGTTGAATCATCATCGAATCAACGTTGATTCGATGTGATTCGATGTTTTGTGATCATCGATTAAATTATGGCAAAACATCTTCGATAAGCCTCTTTATTTCGGAGTACTAATTCGCGCCTCATATGATAAGCTTTTGTCTGAAGTAAAAAGTAACCGTCAATATCAACGTTAATTCAACGGCACAGTGACGTTTAAACAACGTTAATGACACGACGTTGTGTGTCAGCTGAGCATGAGGAATAAATCTGTTATCATTGAATGTGGCTGGAATATTTAGTGTTGCGCCACGCGAAGAAAGTCTTCAGATGAGCATATGCACAGTCTGCTGAGTAAGTGCATGGAAAGTCAAACACGCAACATCTTACTAATTCCAGTACGTAATACACTTTTTCTGACTAGTCTAACATCTGGCAGAAAACTCGTTACGGTGTAAAATCGATAACTCTGTACTACCTGTAAATTTTAGCCCTTGGCCATAAATGGAATTGCTTCCCTTTCCAGCGTTTTAATGGTTAATAGAGAGAACTTAGAAAAATTTCGACCAAGCTTCGAATCAATAGTAAGCAAAATTAGGCGTTCAGGGAAGAAATTTCCCAATTAGCTATGTATGTATAAAATACATCATTGTAATCAGTGGAATAACAGCTTCTAGCTCATACGTTATAATAGATTCGCAAATGTTAATTTATATGTGTTATTTAGGTCCAAAAACGAAGATTCGCGTAATTTGAATAAATTGTGTTAAGAAACTTATGGTTTATAGAAAGAAAACTATGGGCTCTGATGGAAGAAACTTCTCATTGACACATTTCTATGATTATTATACCAGATTAAAGAGCTTGAAATGCTCTTTCGTGCTAGACGTTATAATTTAATGTCGGAAAATATATTAAATAAGAAAAATTAATTTATTTATGAGCTTCTATACATTTCCCTATTAAACTGAGAACCGCATACAGGTAACCGCTTATCTCCGGCCCTCTTGGAGATTATCGGAAAATCCCGTCACTATAACGAGAATTCTTCCCTATGGAATACTGTTTAATAAGATTTAAACAGTGGCACAATAAAAGTTTCACCCTGTAGCACGCCAAGAAACAAGTGCATAATTGATATGTGTGGTAGTGTGTGTGGGGAGGAGGGGGCGGTGAAATGGCCTTTCAAGGCAGGTGAGGGGTATTAAGGAATAGAAAGCTATGGAATTTTCGTTTCTCCAAATCTGGGTCCCTTCCTTTTTTGTTCTAAATAAAATTGAAAGGGGAGTAACAAACTGAGTGAATCTTTCGGCTTTTTCAGGCTTAGAAGCGATTTTATTTTCTTCATAAAATGATGTTTTAAAATACGCACTTAATCCTTCAAAACGTTTGTACTTTCAGTTTCTAATTATAGATGCGTTGTAATATCATATAGCTTCTATCCGAATGTATGACCTTGCTAATTATCTGGGTGTACATATAACAAATCTTTTAAAATTATGGGCTGTTTTATAGGTGTGAAAAACTTTCGTTCCGAACCTTTAAGGAGAGATCCGGCACTGCTTAGACTAGTCTGCGTAAATGCGCATTCTATTCGGAAAAAATATAGTACGCACTGAAATTGATATGATGTTGCGTGTTTTGATAACCTGACTCTCCCTGCACTTACTGAGCAGACTGCGCATATGTGAAAGCTGATATGCACAGTTCGCTTATGCTCACCTGAAGTGTTTTTTCGCGCGACACAACTCTAAATATTCTAACCACATTCAATGATTACAGATTTGTGCCTCAGGTTCAGCTGACACAGAACGCTGAAACAACGGCGTGGCATTGACGTTGATTAAACGTTACTATGACGTTGAATTGACGTTGATATTGACGGTTTACATGTAACTTGAGACATAGCTGATTATATGAGGTGCAAATTTGTACTCAGTAATAAGGAGGCTCATTAAAGATGTTTTTCTATAGTCTATACACTGGGCACACACCACTGAATCACATTGAATCAACGTTGATTCACTGTTGATTCAGCGTTGATTCAATGATGATTCAGCATTTAATTTCCGCAGGCTTGGTGAGGCTGAACCGCAAACAGCGCAGATCCTGATATGACTGCTGTGCTAGGCCCGCAATGTGTGCCCCGGTAGTAAGAACAGCAGGATATTATAACTTTTACTGATCTCAAACTCTCGCCGCAGTGCAGGGTCTCTCGTAAACGATGCACTGCACTTACTCTGACAGACAACGCAGTTACATGGACTTATCCTGGTACCCACTGTTTGTGTATAGCGTCAAACATATTTTACCCGGACAGGGCTAATAACATTCAAAACAAGAGATGAGCATAAAATGCACGTGAAAATAAGATCGACACTTGATTATCCTGATTGCCAATGATGTAACCCAAGAGCCGCACCCTCGGAAAATTGCCACATGCGACGAGAAGAATCAGCCCAGTCTGTGGTAACATGTATGCGTTCACAACATGTATAAGCAATCTTAAGCATCATACACTGTGGCGTCGTAAAGAGCGCGAAAAGAAAAGACACTAATGGGACTGCATTCGCTTTTCCCAAGATGGGGTGAAATACATTTTCCCTTGCGCATACCTCGTGTCATGATAAAACCAGTCTTATTTCATAAGCAAAACGCGCGTGTCTTGACTAGACGCATGCGCAATCAGAGCACGGTAGACTACACATGAGCGTAGACATATCTTGGTACCTCCTGGTTGCGTATA
Organism: Ctena decussata; assembly: GCA_963989385.1. NCBI lineage: Eukaryota > Metazoa > Mollusca > Bivalvia > Lucinida > Lucinidae > Ctena > Ctena decussata. Next base: position 80,971 of record CAXDIV010000060.1, read on the forward strand.
CATACATATTTCGCTGAAAATATTATGGGTTGAAGCACATTTTTTCCTTGCGCAGGCCATTTGAGTCGTGTCGTGATAAAGTCAGCCTTGTGGTGTATGCAAAACGCCTATGTCCAGACTAGTCTGTGCACTAGCACAATCAGAACAGGTTAGGCGCAATAAGTATGCCTTCTGGAAATCAAACGGTGAACTGCACTTACTCTGACAGACTACGCAGTTGCACAGACTTATCTTGGTACCCACTGTTTGCGTATAGTGTCAAACATATTTTGCCCGGACAAGGCTCATATCGTTTAAAGAGATTAGCATAAAATGCACGTGCAAATATAACCGACCCTTGATTATCAATGATGTAATCCAAGAGCTGCAAGATTAACAAAAAATAAATAAAAATAACCGCAGTGATCCAAAATTTTGGGATAGATGTATCTGAGAAATCACTTTAGAATCAGATCAAGATGTGCAATGCGTTATATCCTATCAGTATTTTTGACACACTGTCAGCTACTTTTAGCATTTGTTTAAATTTTAGAATAATCTGGTAATTTAAAGGTATCCCAATAGAGAGAGTAAATAAAAACGATGGAAATTGTTTGAACAGCATTGCAAGACACCCAGCAGGCACATGACGTCGTAATGATGTCAAAATGGGGTCGATGCGACGCCACCATGCCGCATAGACGTCAATACGACGTCATTTCGACGTCATGTGCCTGCTGGGCAGTAAGTATTTCCCAGCGGGCACATGACGTCAGAATGACGTCGATGAAATGTAATGTTTGCGTCCACGTCAATGCGACGTCATTATAACGTTGTGTGCCTGCTGGGTAGTATGTATCAATGTGAAGATCTGATCCGTCTCCTTGAGCTTCCAATTAGGTATCCGTTTATCTGAATCAGAAAAAAATGAGCTGCGACACGAGAAAGCAACAAAGTGGAAGTGCGCCCATCGCAGACTCAGATCAGCCTGGGCATCCGCCTAGTATGATCACAGTCTTTTCTAAGCGCTTTAACGGTAGCTAAGGATCTAACGTGGCGCGCTACCTTCATGTGGACAGCAAAGACTCTGATCAGACTGGGTGGATGCCCGGGCTTATCTGAGTCTGCGCTGGGCGCACAACCACTTTGTTGGTTTTCTCGCGTCGTGGTTCAAAATAATGATATTGGAAGTCTGCCCACAGTCATCATACATAACTAATTTATTCTAGGTCCACGTTTCATTAACATCGATCTTCAGACGAAAGAAGCAATTCTCTAGGGAAAAGAAATAATGCCAGAATTTGTGCATATTGCCAAAATTGATAAATTCTGCATTTTCTATCATACAAAACTAAAATTGACAAGAAAAATGTCAGAACTACCTTTTTAATTTACTTGTTATTTTTTTATTTGTTTTAACTATTGCAGAACTTAAATGTACAGAAAATTAGATGTGCCTGCGTGTGGGTTTTACTGCCCAAATATAGGTATGTGCTACATAGGAATTTTTGCAATCCTTTATTAGTCTTACGGGCCACCAGGGTTCAGCATGGGTTCATCTCCCATAAAGTGCAGGTTACTATGATGCTTATGTTGGTTTCATCTGTTTGTGCGACTCCACTTTGGTTGAAGGTACATCATTTTAGAGTCCAGATGCGCTCAAACAGGCGCACATGCTGCGACTTTGTACCCATGCCCCTGTGCTTGCACCACATCCATGTTGTAGCAGACAGACCGCAGTAAACAGTATCCAGGACGCAGTAGACAGACAGTAGACACTTCACTGGACAGTAAATAGTATACAGAAAACCGCGAACAACATGCACTACTTTTCAGCATGCTCCAAAGCGAAGGGCGAGTGGACAGTGCACAGCAGACGGTAAACGGTCTATAACGTTGAGGGAAAAGTATTTTCCTTCGCACAGCTTTGAGATACATATATAGTGATCGTGAAATTGGGGGAAGAAAACTATCAAAGAAAAAAGAAATAAAAACAGAAAATAAAGAAAAGCAGACAAAAGTCTGCAGCACCCGGTATTCCCAGGCGGTCACCCATCCAAGTACTAACCGGGCCCGACGTTGCTTAATTTCCGTGATCGGACGAGAACCGATGTTTTCAATGTATTATGGCCGTAGACAACAAAGTACCGATTTTCAACATTTACAAAGTGTACTTTTGAGAGTTTGCGATCAGTAATAGCCTATCCTGCAGTTCTTACTACTGGGACACACATTGCAGGCCTAGTAGAGCAGTCGTATCAGGATCTGCGCTGTTTACATTTCAGTCTCATCATGCAGCAGACAAAAAAGTTGAATCATCATCGAATCAACGTTGATTCGATGTGATTCGATGTTTTGTGATCATCGATTAAATTATGGCAAAACATCTTCGATAAGCCTCTTTATTTCGGAGTACTAATTCGCGCCTCATATGATAAGCTTTTGTCTGAAGTAAAAAGTAACCGTCAATATCAACGTTAATTCAACGGCACAGTGACGTTTAAACAACGTTAATGACACGACGTTGTGTGTCAGCTGAGCATGAGGAATAAATCTGTTATCATTGAATGTGGCTGGAATATTTAGTGTTGCGCCACGCGAAGAAAGTCTTCAGATGAGCATATGCACAGTCTGCTGAGTAAGTGCATGGAAAGTCAAACACGCAACATCTTACTAATTCCAGTACGTAATACACTTTTTCTGACTAGTCTAACATCTGGCAGAAAACTCGTTACGGTGTAAAATCGATAACTCTGTACTACCTGTAAATTTTAGCCCTTGGCCATAAATGGAATTGCTTCCCTTTCCAGCGTTTTAATGGTTAATAGAGAGAACTTAGAAAAATTTCGACCAAGCTTCGAATCAATAGTAAGCAAAATTAGGCGTTCAGGGAAGAAATTTCCCAATTAGCTATGTATGTATAAAATACATCATTGTAATCAGTGGAATAACAGCTTCTAGCTCATACGTTATAATAGATTCGCAAATGTTAATTTATATGTGTTATTTAGGTCCAAAAACGAAGATTCGCGTAATTTTAATAAATTGTGTTAAGAAACTTATGGTTTATAGAAAGAAAACTATGGGCTCTGATGGAAGAAACTTCTCATTGACACATTTCTATGATTATTATACCAGATTAAAGAGCTTGAAATGCTCTTTCGTGCTAGACGTTATAATTTAATGTCGGAAAATATATTAAATAAGAAAAATTAATTTATTTATGAGCTTCTATACATTTCCCTATTAAACTGAGAACCGCATACAGGTAACCGCTTATCTCCGGCCCTCTTGGAGATTATCGGAAAATCCCGTCACTATAACGAGAATTCTTCCCTATGGAATACTGTTTAATAAGATTTAAACAGTGGCACAATAAAAGTTTCACCCTGTAGCACGCCAAGAAACAAGTGCATAATTGATATGTGTGGTAGTGTGTGTGGGGAGGAGGGGGCGGTGAAATGGCCTTTCAAGGCAGGTGAGGGGTATTAAGGAATAGAAAGCTATGGAATTTTCGTTTCTCCAAATCTGGGTCCCTTCCTTTTTTGTTCTAAATAAAATTGAAAGGGGAGTAACAAACTGAGTGAATCTTTCGGCTTTTTCAGGCTTAGAAGCGATTTTATTTTCTTCATAAAATGATGTTTTAAAATACGCACTTAATCCTTCAAAACGTTTGTACTTTCAGTTTCTAATTATAGATGCGTTGTAATATCATATAGCTTCTATCCGAATGTATGACCTTGCTAATTATCTGGGTGTACATATAACAAATCTTTTAAAATTATGGGCTGTTTTATAGGTGTGAAAAACTTTCGTTCCGAACCTTTAAGGAGAGATCCGGCACTGCTTAGACTAGTCTGCGTAAATGCGCATTCTATTCGGAAAAAATATAGTACGCACTGAAATTGATATGATGTTGCGTGTTTTGATAACCTGACTCTCCCTGCACTTACTGAGCAGACTGCGCATATGTGAAAGCTGATATGCACAGTTCGCTTATGCTCACCTGAAGTGTTTTTTCGCGCGACACAACTCTAAATATTCTAACCACATTCAATGATTACAGATTTGTGCCTCAGGTTCAGCTGACACAGAACGCTGAAACAACGGCGTGGCATTGACGTTGATTAAACGTTACTATGACGTTGAATTGACGTTGATATTGACGGTTTACATGTAACTTGAGACATAGCTGATTATATGAGGTGCAAATTTGTACTCAGTAATAAGGAGGCTCATTAAAGATGTTTTTCTATAGTCTATACACTGGGCACACACCACTGAATCACATTGAATCAACGTTGATTCACTGTTGATTCAGCGTTGATTCAATGATGATTCAGCATTTAATTTCCGCAGGCTTGGTGAGGCTGAACCGCAAACAGCGCAGATCCTGATATGACTGCTCTGCTAGGCCCGCAATGTGTGCCCCGGTAGTAAGAACAGCAGGATATTATAACTTTTACTGATCTCAAACTCTCGCCGCAGTGCAGGCTCTCTCGTAAACGATGCACTGCACTTACTCTGACAGACAACGCAGTTACATGGACTTATCCTGGTACCCACTGTTTGTGTATAGCGTCAAACATATTTTACCCGGACAGGGCTAATAACATTCAAAACAAGAGATGAGCATAAAATGCACGTGAAAATAAGATCGACACTTGATTATCCTGATTGCCAATGATGTAACCCAAGAGCCGCACCCTCGGAAAATTGCCACATGCGACGAGAAGAATCAGCCCAGTCTGTGGTAACATGTATGCGTTCACAACATGTATAAGCAATCTTAAGCATCATACACTGTGGCGTCGTAAAGAGCGCGAAAAGAAAAGACACTAATGGGACTGCATTCGCTTTTCCCAAGATGGGGTGAAATACATTTTCCCTTGCGCATACCTCGTGTCATGATAAAACCAGTCTTATTTCATAAGCAAAACGCGCGTGTCTTGACTAGACGCATGCGCAATCAGAGCACGGTAGACTACACATGAGCGTAGACATATCTTGGTACCTCCTGGTTGCGTATACATACATATTTCGCTGAAAATATTATGGGTTGAAGCACATTTTTTCCTTGCGCAGGCCATTTGAGTCGTGTCGTGATAAAGTCAGCCTTGTGGTGTATGCAAAACGCCTATGTCCAGACTAGTCTGTGCACTAGCACAATCAGAACAGGTTAGGCGCAATAAGTATGCCTTCTGGAAATCAAACGGTGAACTGCACTTACTCTGACAGACTACGCAGTTGCACAGACTTATCTTGGTACCCACTGTTTGCGTATAGTGTCAAACATATTTTGCCCGGACAAGGCTCATATCGTTTAAAGAGATGAGCATAAAATGCACGTGCAAATATAACCGACCCTTGATTATCAATGATGTAATCCAAGAGCTGCAAGATTAACAAAAAATAAATAAAAATAACCGCAGTGATCCAAAATTTTGGGATAGATGTATCTGAGAAATCACTTTAGAATCAGATCAAGATGTGCAATGCGTTATATCCTATCAGTATTTTTGACACACTGTCAGCTACTTTTAGCATTTGTTTAAATTTTAGAATAATCTGGTAATTTAAAGGTATCCCAATAGAGAGAGTAAATAAAAACGATGGAAATTGTTTGAACAGCATTGCAAGACACCCAGCAGGCACATGACGTCGTAATGATGTCAAAATGGGGTCGATGCGACGCCACCATGCCGCATAGACGTCAATACGACGTCATTTCGACGTCATGTGCCTGCTGGGCAGTAAGTATTTCCCAGCGGGCACATGACGTCAGAATGACGTCGATGAAATGTAATGTTTGCGTCCACGTCAATGCGACGTCATTATAACGTTGTGTGCCTGCTGGGTAGTATGTATCAATGTGAAGATCTGATCCGTCTCCTTGAGCTTCCAATTAGGTATCCGTTTATCTGAATCAGAAAAAAATGAGCTGCGACACGAGAAAGCAACAAAGTGGAAGTGCGCCCATCGCAGACTCAGATCAGCCTGGGCATCCGCCTAGTATGATCACAGTCTTTTCTAAGCGCTTTAACGGTAGCTAAGGATCTAACGTGGCGCGCTACCTTCATGTGGACAGCAAAGACTCTGATCAGACTGGGTGGATGCCCGGGCTTATCTGAGTCTGCGCTGGGCGCACAACCACTTTGTTGGTTTTCTCGCGTCGTGGTTCAAAATAATGATATTGGAAGTCTGCCCACAGTCATCATACATAACTAATTTATTCTAGGTCCACGTTTCATTAACATCGATCTTCAGACGAAAGAAGCAATTCTCTAGGGAAAAGAAATAATGCCAGAATTTGTGCATATTGCCAAAATTGATAAATTCTGCATTTTCTATCATACAAAACTAAAATTGACAAGAAAAATGTCAGAACTACCTTTTTAATTTACTTGTTATTTTTTTATTTGTTTTAACTATTGCAGAACTTAAATGTACAGAAAATTAGATGTGCCTGCGTGTGGGTTTTACTGCCCAAATATAGGTATGTGCTACATAGGAATTTTTGCAATCCTTTATTAGTCTTACGGGCCACCAGGGTTCAGCATGGGTTCATCTCCCATAAAGTGCAGGTTACTATGATGCTTATGTTGGTTTCATCTGTTTGTGCGACTCCACTTTGGTTGAAGGTACATCATTTTAGAGTCCAGATGCGCTCAAACAGGCGCACATGCTGCGACTTTGTACCCATGCCCCTGTGCTTGCACCACATCCATGTTGTAGCAGACAGACCGCAGTAAACAGTATCCAGGACGCAGTAGACAGACAGTAGACACTTCACTGGACAGTAAATAGTATACAGAAAACCGCGAACAACATGCACTACTTTTCAGCATGCTCCAAAGCGAAGGGCGAGTGGACAGTGCACAGCAGACGGTAAACGGTCTATAACGTTGAGGGAAAAGTATTTTCCTTCGCACAGCTTTGAGATACATATATAGTGATCGTGAAATTGGGGGAAGAAAACTATCAAAGAAAAAAGAAATAAAAACAGAAAATAAAGAAAAGCAGACAAAAGTCTGCAGCACCCGGTATTCCCAGGCGGTCACCCATCCAAGTACTAACCGGGCCCGACGTTGCTTAATTTCCGTGATCGGACGAGAACCGATGTTTTCAATGTATTATGGCCGTAGACAACAAAGTACCGATTTTCAACATTTACAAAGTGTACTTTTGAGAGTTTGCGATCAGTAATAGCCTATCCTGCAGTTCTTACTACTGGGACACACATTGCAGGCCTAGTAGAGCAGTCGTATCAGGATCTGCGCTGTTTACATTTCAGTCTCATCATGCAGCAGACAAAAAAGTTGAATCATCATCGAATCAACGTTGATTCGATGTGATTCGATGTTTTGTGATCATCGATTAAATTATGGCAAAACATCTTCGATAAGCCTCTTTATTTCGGAGTACTAATTCGCGCCTCATATGATAAGCTTTTGTCTGAAGTAAAAAGTAACCGTCAATATCAACGTTAATTCAACGGCACAGTGACGTTTAAACAACGTTAATGACACGACGTTGTGTGTCAGCTGAGCATGAGGAATAAATCTGTTATCATTGAATGTGGCTGGAATATTTAGTGTTGCGCCACGCGAAGAAAGTCTTCAGATGAGCATATGCACAGTCTGCTGAGTAAGTGCATGGAAAGTCAAACACGCAACATCTTACTAATTCCAGTACGTAATACACTTTTTCTGACTAGTCTAACATCTGGCAGAAAACTCGTTACGGTGTAAAATCGATAACTCTGTACTACCTGTAAATTTTAGCCCTTGGCCATAAATGGAATTGCTTCCCTTTCCAGCGTTTTAATGGTTAATAGAGAGAACTTAGAAAAATTTCGACCAAGCTTCGAATCAATAGTAAGCAAAATTAGGCGTTCAGGGAAGAAATTTCCCAATTAGCTATGTATGTATAAAATACATCATTGTAATCAGTGGAATAACAGCTTCTAGCTCATACGTTATAATAGATTCGCAAATGTTAATTTATATGTGTTATTTAGGTCCAAAAACGAAGATTCGCGTAATTTTAATAAATTGTGTTAAGAAACTTATGGTTTATAGAAAGAAAACTATGGGCTCTGATGGAAGAAACTTCTCATTGACACATTTCTATGATTATTATACCAGATTAAAGAGCTTGAAATGCTCTTTCGTGCTAGACGTTATAATTTAATGTCGGAAAATATATTAAATAAGAAAAATTAATTTATTTATGAGCTTCTATACATTTCCCTATTAAACTGAGAACCGCATACAGGTAACCGCTTATCTCCGGCCCTCTTGGAGATTATCGGAAAATCCCGTCACTATAACGAGAATTCTTCCCTATGGAATACTGTTTAATAAGATTTAAACAGTGGCACAATAAAAGTTTCACCCTGTAGCACGCCAAGAAACAAGTGCATAATTGATATGTGTGGTAGTGTGTGTGGGGAGGAGGGGGCGGTGAAATGGCCTTTCAAGGCAGGTGAGGGGTATTAAGGAATAGAAAGCTATGGAATTTTCGTTTCTCCAAATCTGGGTCCCTTCCTTTTTTGTTCTAAATAAAATTGAAAGGGGAGTAACAAACTGAGTGAATCTTTCGGCTTTTTCAGGCTTAGAAGCGATTTTATTTTCTTCATAAAATGATGTTTTAAAATACGCACTTAATCCTTCAAAACGTTTGTACTTTCAGTTTCTAATTATAGATGCGTTGTAATATCATATAGCTTCTATCCGAATGTATGACCTTGCTAATTATCTGGGTGTACATATAACAAATCTTTTAAAATTATGGGCTGTTTTATAGGTGTGAAAAACTTTCGTTCCGAACCTTTAAGGAGAGATCCGGCACTGCTTAGACTAGTCTGCGTAAATGCGCATTCTATTCGGAAAAAATATAGTACGCACTGAAATTGATATGATGTTGCGTGTTTTGATAACCTGACTCTCCCTGCACTTACTGAGCAGACTGCGCATATGTGAAAGCTGATATGCACAGTTCGCTTATGCTCACCTGAAGTGTTTTTTCGCGCGACACAACTCTAAATATTCTAACCACATTCAATGATTACAGATTTGTGCCTCAGGTTCAGCTGACACAGAACGCTGAAACAACGGCGTGGCATTGACGTTGATTAAACGTTACTATGACGTTGAATTGACGTTGATATTGACGGTTTACATGTAACTTGAGACATAGCTGATTATATGAGGTGCAAATTTGTACTCAGTAATAAGGAGGCTCATTAAAGATGTTTTTCTATAGTTTATACACTGGGCACACACCACTGAATCACATTGAATCAACGTTGATTCACTGTTGATTCAGCGTTGATTCAATGATGATTCAGCATTTAATTTCCGCAGGCTTGGTGAGGCTGAACCGCAAACAGCGCAGATCCTGATATGACTGCTCTGCTAGGCCCGCAATGTGTGCCCCGGTAGTAAGAACAGCAGGATATTATAACTTTTACTGATCTCAAACTCTCGCCGCAGTGCAGGCTCTCTCGTAAACGATGCACTGCACTTACTCTGACAGACAACGCAGTTACATGGACTTATCCTGGTACCCACTGTTTGTGTATAGCGTCAAACATATTTTACCCGGACAGGGCTAATAACATTCAAAACAAGAGATGAGCATAAAATGCACGTGAAAATAAGATCGACACTTGATTATCCTGATTGCCAATGATGTAACCCAAGAGCCGCACCCTCGGAAAATTGCCACATGCGACGAGAAGAATCAGCCCAGTCTGTGGTAACATGTATGCGTTCACAACATGTATAAGCAATCTTAAGCATCATACACTGTGGCGTCGTAAAGAGCGCGAAAAGAAAAGACACTAATGGGACTGCATTCGCTTTTCCCAAGATGGGGTGAAATACATTTTCCCTTGCGCATACCTCGTGTCATGATAAAACCAGTCTTATTTCATAAGCAAAACGCGCGTGTCTTGACTAGACGCATGCGCAATCAGAGCACGGTAGACTACACATGAGCGTAGACATATCTTGGTACCTCCTGGTTGCGTATACATACATATTTCGCTGAAAATATTATGGGTTGAAGCACATTTTTTCCTTGCGCAGGCCATTTGAGTCGTGTCGTGATAAAGTCAGCCTTGTGGTGTATGCAAAACGCCTATGTCCAGACTAGTCTGTGCACTAGCACAATCAGAACAGGTTAGGCGCAATAAGTATGCCTTCTGGAAATCAAACGGTGAACTGCACTTACTCTGACAGACTACGCAGTTGCACAGACTTATCTTGGTACCCACTGTTTGCGTATAGTGTCAAACATATTTTGCCCGGACAAGGCTCATATCGTTTAAAGAGATGAGCATAAAATGCACGTGCAAATATAACCGACCCTTGATTATCAATGATGTAATCCAAGAGCTGCAAGATTAACAAAAAATAAATAAAAATAACCGCAGTGATCCAAAATTTTGGGATAGATGTATCTGAGAAATCACTTTAGAATCAGATCAAGATGTGCAATGCGTTATATCCTATCAGTATTTTTGACACACTGTCAGCTACTTTTAGCATTTGTTTAAATTTTAGAATAATCTGGTAATTTAAAGGTATCCCAATAGAGAGAGTAAATAAAAACGATGGAAATTGTTTGAACAGCATTGCAAGACACCCAGCAGGCACATGACGTCGTAATGATGTCAAATGGGGTCGATGCGACGCCACCATGCCGCATAGACGTCAATACGACGTCATTTCGACGTCATGTGCCTGCTGGGCAGTAAGTATTTCCCAGCGGGCACATGACGTCAGAATGACGTCGATGAAATGTAATGTTTGCGTCCACGTCAATGCGACGTCATTATAACGTTGTGTGCCTGCTGGGTAGTATGTATCAATGTGAAGATCTGATCCGTCTCCTTGAGCTTCCAATTAGGTATCCGTTTATCTGAATCAGAAAAAAATGAGCTGCGACACGAGAAAGCAACAAAGTGGAAGTGCGCCCATCGCAGACTCAGATCAGCCTGGGCATCCGCCTAGTATGATCACAGTCTTTTCTAAGCGCTTTAACGGTAGCTAAGGATCTAACGTGGCGCGCTACCTTCATGTGGACAGCAAAGACTCTGATCAGACTGGGTGGATGCCCGGGCTTATCTGAGTCTGCGCTGGGCGCACAACCACTTTGTTGGTTTTCTCGCGTCGTGGTTCAAAATAATGATATTGGAAGTCTGCCCACAGTCATCATACATAACTAATTTATTCTAGGTCCACGTTTCATTAACATCGATCTTCAGACGAAAGAAGCAATTCTCTAGGGAAAAGAAATAATGCCAGAATTTGTGCATATTGCCAAAATTGATAAATTCTGCATTTTCTATCATACAAAACTAAAATTGACAAGAAAAATGTCAGAACTACCTTTTTAATTTACTTGTTATTTTTTTATTTGTTTTAACTATTGCAGAACTTAAATGTACAGAAAATTAGATGTGCCTGCGTGTGGGTTTTACTGCCCAAATATAGGTATGTGCTACATAGGAATTTTTGCAATCCTTTATTAGTCTTACGGGCCACCAGGGTTCAGCATGGGTTCATCTCCCATAAAGTGCAGGTTACTATGATGCTTATGTTGGTTTCATCTGTTTGTGCGACTCCACTTTGGTTGAAGGTACATCATTTTAGAGTCCAGATGCGCTCAAACAGGCGCACATGCTGCGACTTTGTACCCATGCCCCTGTGCTTGCACCACATCCATGTTGTAGCAGACAGACCGCAGTAAACAGTATCCAGGACGCAGTAGACAGACAGTAGACACTTCACTGGACAGTAAATAGTATACAGAAAACCGCGAACAACATGCACTACTTTTCAGCATGCTCCAAAGCGAAGGGCGAGTGGACAGTGCACAGCAGACGGTAAACGGTCTATAACGTTGAGGGAAAAGTATTTTCCTTCGCACAGCTTTGAGATACATATATAGTGATCGTGAAATTGGGGGAAGAAAACTATCAAAGAAAAAAGAAATAAAAACAGAAAATAAAGAAAAGCAGACAAAAGTCTGCAGCACCCGGTATTCCCAGGCGGTCACCCATCCAAGTACTAACCGGGCCCGACGTTGCTTAATTTCCGTGATCGGACGAGAACCGATGTTTTCAATGTATTATGGCCGTAGACAACAAAGTACCGATTTTCAACATTTACAAAGTGTACTTTTGAGAGTTTGCGATCAGTAATAGCCTATCCTGCAGTTCTTACTACTGGGACACACATTGCAGGCCTAGTAGAGCAGTCGTATCAGGATCTGCGCTGTTTACATTTCAGTCTCATCATGCAGCAGACAAAAAAGTTGAATCATCATCGAATCAACGTTGATTCGATGTGATTCGATGTTTTGTGATCATCGATTAAATTATGGCAAAACATCTTCGATAAGCCTCTTTATTTCGGAGTACTAATTCGCGCCTCATATGATAAGCTTTTGTCTGAAGTAAAAAGTAACCGTCAATATCAACGTTAATTCAACGGCACAGTGACGTTTAAACAACGTTAATGACACGACGTTGTGTGTCAGCTGAGCATGAGGAATAAATCTGTTATCATTGAATGTGGCTGGAATATTTAGTGTTGCGCCACGCGAAGAAAGTCTTCAGATGAGCATATGCACAGTCTGCTGAGTAAGTGCATGGAAAGTCAAACACGCAACATCTTACTAATTCCAGTACGTAATACACTTTTTCTGACTAGTCTAACATCTGGCAGAAAACTCGTTACGGTGTAAAATCGATAACTCTGTACTACCTGTAAATTTTAGCCCTTGGCCATAAATGGAATTGCTTCCCTTTCCAGCGTTTTAATGGTTAATAGAGAGAACTTAGAAAAATTTCGACCAAGCTTCGAATCAATAGTAAGCAAAATTAGGCGTTCAGGGAAGAAATTTCCCAATTAGCTATGTATGTATAAAATACATCATTGTAATCAGTGGAATAACAGCTTCTAGCTCATACGTTATAATAGATTCGCAAATGTTAATTTATATGTGTTATTTAGGTCCAAAAACGAAGATTCGCGTAATTTGAATAAATTGTGTTAAGAAACTTATGGTTTATAGAAAGAAAACTATGGGCTCTGATGGAAGAAACTTCTCATTGACACATTTCTATGATTATTATACCAGATTAAAGAGCTTGAAATGCTCTTTCGTGCTAGACGTTATAATTTAATGTCGGAAAATATATTAAATAAGAAAAATTAATTTATTTATGAGCTTCTATACATTTCCCTATTAAACTGAGAACCGCATACAGGTAACCGCTTATCTCCGGCCCTCTTGGAGATTATCGGAAAATCCCGTCACTATAACGAGAATTCTTCCCTATGGAATACTGTTTAATAAGATTTAAACAGTGGCACAATAAAAGTTTCACCCTGTAGCACGCCAAGAAACAAGTGCATAATTGATATGTGTGGTAGTGTGTGTGGGGAGGAGGGGGCGGTGAAATGGCCTTACAAGGCAGGTGAGGGGTATTAAGGAATAGAAAGCTATGGAATTTTCGTTTCTCCAAATCTGGGTCCCTTCCTTTTTTGTTCTAAATAAAATTGAAAGGGGAGTAACAAACTGAGTGAATCTTTCGGCTTTTTCAGGCTTAGAAGCGATTTTATTTTCTTCATAAAATGATGTTTTAAAATACGCACTTAATCCTTCAAAACGTTTGTACTTTCAGTTTCTAATTATAGATGCGTTGTAATATCATATAGCTTCTATCCGAATGTATGACCTTGCTAATTATCTGGGTGTACATATAACAAATCTTTTAAAATTATGGGCTGTTTTATAGGTGTGAAAAACTTTCGTTCCGAACCTTTAAGGAGAGATCCGGCACTGCTTAGACTAGTCTGCGTAAATGCGCATTCTATTCGGAAAAAATATAGTACGCACTGAAATTGATATGATGTTGCGTGTTTTGATAACCTGACTCTCCCTGCACTTACTGAGCAGACTGCGCATATGTGAAAGCTGATATGCACAGTTCGCTTACGCTCACCTGAAGTGTTTTTTCGCGCGACACAACTCTAAATATTCTAACCACATTCAATGATTACAGATTTGTGCCTCAGGTTCAGCTGACACAGAACGCTGAAACAACGGCGTGGCATTGACGTTGATTAAACGTTACTATGACGTTGAATTGACGTTGATATTGACGGTTTACATGTAACTTGAGACATAGCTGATTATATGAGGTGCAAATTTGTACTCAGTAATAAGGAGGCTCATTAAAGATGTTTTTCTATAGTTTATACACTGGGCACACACCACTGAATCACATTGAATCAACGTTGATTCACTGTTGATTCAGCGTTGATTCAATGATGATTCAGCATTTAATTTCCGCAGGCTTGGTGAGGCTGAACCGCAAACAGCGCAGATCCTGATATGACTGCTCTGCTAGGCCCGCAATGTGTGCCCCGGTAGTAAGAACAGCAGGATATTATAACTTTTACTGATCTCAAACTCTCGCCGCAGTGCAGGCTCTCTCGTAAACGATGCACTGCACTTACTCTGACAGACAACGCAGTTACATGGACTTATCCTGGTACCCACTGTTTGTGTATAGCGTCAAACATATTTTACCCGGACAGGGCTAATAACATTCAAAACAAGAGATGAGCATAAAATGCACGTGAAAATAAGATCGACACTTGATTATCCTGATTGCCAATGATGTAACCCAAGAGCCGCACCCTCGGAAAATTGCCACATGCGACGAGAAGAATCAGCCCAGTCTGTGGTAACATGTATGCGTTCACAACATGTATAAGCAATCTTAAGCATCATACACTGTGGCGTCGTAAAGAGCGCGAAAAGAAAAGACACTAATGGGACTGCATTCGCTTTTCCCAAGATGGGGTGAAATACATTTTCCCTTGCGCATACCTCGTGTCATGATAAAACCAGTCTTATTTCATAAGCAAAACGCGCGTGTCTTGACTAGACGCATGCGCAATCAGAGCACGGTAGACTACACATGAGCGTAGACATATCTTGGTACCTCCTGGTTGCGTATACATACATATTTCGCTGAAAATATTATGGGTTGAAGCACATTTTTTCCTTGCGCAGGCCATTTGAGTCGTGTCGTGATAAAGTCAGCCTTGTGGTGTATGCAAAACGCCTATGTCCAGACTAGTCTGTGCACTAGCACAATCAGAACAGGTTAGGCGCAATAAGTATGCCTTCTGGAAATCAAACGGTGAACTGCACTTACTCTGACAGACTACGCAGTTGCACAGACTTATCTTGGTACCCACTGTTTGCGTATAGTGTCAAACATATTTTGCCCGGACAAGGCTCATATCGTTTAAAGAGATGAGCATAAAATGCACGTGCAAATATAACCGACCCTTGATTATCAATGATGTAATCCAAGAGCTGCAAGATTAACAAAAAATAAATAAAAATAACCGCAGTGATCAAAAATTTTGGGATAGATGTATCTGAGAAATCACTTTAGAATCAGATCAAGATGTGCAATGCGTTATATCCTATCAGTATTTTTGACACACTGTCAGCTACTTTTAGCATTTGTTTAAATTTTAGAATAATCTGGTAATTTAAAGGTATCCCAATAGAGAGAGTAAATAAAAACGATGGAAATTGTTTGAACAGCATTGCAAGACACCCAGCAGGCACATGACGTCGTAATGATGTCAAAATGGGGTCGATGCGACGCCACCATGCCGCATAGACGTCAATACGACGTCATTTCGACGTCATGTGCCTGCTGGGCAGTAAGTATTTCCCAGCGGGCACATGACGTCAGAATGACGTCGATGAAATGTAATGTTTGCGTCCACGTCAATGCGACGTCATTATAACGTTGTGTGCCTGCTGGGTAGTATGTATCAATGTGAAGATCTGATCCGTCTCCTTGAGCTTCCAATTAGGTATCCGTTTATCTGAATCAGAAAAAAATGAGCTGCGACACGAGAAAGCAACAAAGTGGAAGTGCGCCCATCGCAGACTCAGATCAGCCTGGGCATCCGCCTAGTATGATCACATTTTTTTTTAAGCGCTTTAACGGTAGCTAAGGATCTAACGTGGCGCGCTACCTTCATGTGGACAGCAAAGACTCTGATCAGACTGGGTGGATGCCCGGGCTTATCTGAGTCTGCGCTGGGCGCACAACCACTTTGTTGGTTTTCTCGCGTCGTGGTTCAAAATAATGATATTGGAAGTCTGCCCACAGTCATCATACATAACTAATTTATTCTAGGTCCACGTTTCATTAACATCGATCTTCAGACGAAAGAAGCAATTCTCTAGGGAAAAGAAATAATGCCAGAATTTGTGCATATTGCCAAAATTGATAAATTCTGCATTTTCTATCATACAAAACTAAAATTGACAAGAAAAATGTCAGAACTACCTTTTTAATTTACTTGTTATTTTTTTATTTGTTTTAACTATTGCAGAACTTAAATGTACAGAAAATTAGATGTGCCTGCGTGTGGGTTTTACTGCCCAAATATAGGTATGTGCTACATAGGAATTTTTGCAATCCTTTATTAGTCTTACGGGCCACCAGGGTTCAGCATGGGTTCATCTCCCATAAAGTGCAGGTTACTATGATGCTTATGTTGGTTTCATCTGTTTGTGCGACTCCACTTTGGTTGAAGGTACATCATTTTAGAGTCCAGATGCGCTCAAACAGGCGCACATGCTGCGACTTTGTACCCATGCCCCTGTGCTTGCACCACATCCATGTTGTAGCAGACAGACCGCAGTAAACAGTATCCAGGACGCAGTAGACAGACAGTAGACACTTCACTGGACAGTAAATAGTATACAGAAAACCGCGAACAACATGCACTACTTTTCAGCATGCTCCAAAGCGAAGGGCGAGTGGACAGTGCACAGCAGACGGTAAACGGTCTATAACGTTGAGGGAAAAGTATTTTCCTTCGCACAGCTTTGAGATACATATATAGTGATCGTGAAATTGGGGGAAGAAAACTATCAAAGAAAAAAGAAATAAAAACAGAAAATAAAGAAAAGCAGACAAAAGTCTGCAGCACCCGGTATTCCCAGGCGGTCACCCATCCAAGTACTAACCGGGCCCGACGTTGCTTAATTTCTGTGATCGGACGAGAACCGATGTTTTCAATGTATTATGGCCGTAGACAACAAAGTACCGATTTTCAACATTTACAAAGTGTACTTTTGAGAGTTTGCGATCAGTAATAGCCTATCCTGCAGTTCTTACTACTGGGACACACATTGCAGGCCTAGTAGAGCAGTCGTATCAGGATCTGCGCTGTTTACATTTCAGTCTCATCATGCAGCAGACAAAAAAGTTGAATCATCATCGAATCAACGTTGATTCGATGTGATTCGATGTTTTGTGATCATCGATTAAATTATGGCAAAACATCTTCGATAAGCCTCTTTATTTCGGAGTACTAATTCGCGCCTCATATGATAAGCTTTTGTCTGAAGTAAAAAGTAACCGTCAATATCAACGTTAATTCAACGGCACAGTGACGTTTAAACAACGTTAATGACACGACGTTGTGTGTCAGCTGAGCATGAGGAATAAATCTGTTATCATTGAATGTGGCTGGAATATTTAGTGTTGCGCCACGCGAAGAAAGTCTTCAGATGAGCATATGCACAGTCTGCTGAGTAAGTGCATGGAAAGTCAAACACGCAACATCTTACTAATTCCAGTACGTAATACACTTTTTCTGACTAGTCTAACATCTGGCAGAAAACTCGTTACGGTGTAAAATCGATAACTCTGTACTACCTGTAAATTTTAGCCCTTGGCCATAAATGGAATTGCTTCCCTTTCCAGCGTTTTAATGGTTAATAGAGAGAACTTAGAAAAATTTCGACCAAGCTTCGAATCAATAGTAAGCAAAATTAGGCGTTCAGGGAAGAAATTTCCCAATTAGCTATGTATGTATAAAATACATCATTGTAATCAGTGGAATAACAGCTTCTAGCTCATACGTTATAATAGATTCGCAAATGTTAATTTATATGTGTTATTTAGGTCCAAAAACGAAGATTCGCGTAATTTGAATAAATTGTGTTAAGAAACTTATGGTTTATAGAAAGAAAACTATGGGCTCTGATGGAAGAAACTTCTCATTGACACATTTCTATGATTATTATACCAGATTAAAGAGCTTGAAATGCTCTTTCGTGCTAGACGTTATAATTTAATGTCGGAAAATATATTAAATAAGAAAAATTAATTTATTTATGAGCTTCTATACATTTCCCTATCAAACTGAGAACCGCATACAGGTAACCGCTTATCTCCGGCCCTCTTGGAGATTATCGGAAAATCCCGTCACTATAACGAGAATTCTTCCCTATGGAATACTGTTTAATAAGATTTAAACAGTGGCACAATAAAAGTTTCACCCTGTAGCACGCCAAGAAACAAGTGCATAATTGATATGTGTGGTAGTTGTGTGGGGAGGAGGGGGCGGTGAAATGGCCTTTCAAGGCAGGTGAGGGGTATTAACGAATAGAAAGCTATGGAATTTTCGTTTCTCCAAATCTGGGTCCCTTCCTTTTTTGTTCTAAATAAAATTGAAAGGGGAGTAACAAACTGAGTGAATCTTTCGGCTTTTTCAGGCTTAGAAGCGATTTTATTTTCTTCATAAAATGATGTTTTAAAATACGCACTTAATCCTTCAAAACGTTTGTACTTTCAGTTTCTAATTATAGATGCGTTGTAATATCATGTAGCTTCTATCCGAATGTATGACCTTGCTAATTATCTGGGTGTACATATAACAAATCTTTTAAAATTATGGGCTGTTTTATAGGTGTGAAAAACTTTCGTTCCGAGCCTTTAAGGAGAGATCCGGCACTGCTTAGACTAGTCTGCGTAAATGCGCATTCTATTCGGAAAAAATATAGTACGCACTGAAATTGATATGATGTTGCGTGTTTTGATAACCTGACTCTCCCTGCACTTACTGAGCAGACTGCGCATATGTGAAAGCTGATATGCACAGTTCGCTTATGCTCACCTGAAGTGTTTTTTCGCGCGACACAACTCTAAATATTCTAACCACATTCAATGATTACAGATTTGTGCCTCAGGTTCAGCTGACACAGAACGCTGAAACAACGGCGTGGCATTGACGTTGATTAAACGTTACTATGACGTTGAATTGACGTTGATATTGACGGTTTACATGTAACTTGAGACATAGCTGATTATATGAGGTGCAAATTTGTACTCAGTAATAAGGAGGCTCATTAAAGATGTTTTTCTATAGTTTATACACTGGGCACACACCACTGAATCACATTGAATCAACGTTGATTCACTGTTGATTCAGCGTTGATTCAATGATGATTCAGCATTTAATTTCCGCAGGCTTGGTGAGGCTGAACCGCAAACAGCGCAGATCCTGATATGACTGCTCTGCTAGGCCCGCAATGTGTGCCCCGGTAGTAAGAACAGCAGGATATTATAACTTTTACTGATCTCAAACTCTCGCCGCAGTGCAGGCTCTCTCGTAAACGATGCACTGCACTTACTCTGACAGACAACGCAGTTACATGGACTTATCCTGGTACCCACTGTTTGTGTATAGCGTCAAACATATTTTACCCGGACAGGGCTAATAACATTCAAAACAAGAGATGAGCATAAAATGCACGTGAAAATAAGATCGACACTTGATTATCCTGATTGCCAATGATGTAACCCAAGAGCCGCACCCTCGGAAAATTGCCACATGCGACGAGAAGAATCAGCCCAGTCTGTGGTAACATGTATGCGTTCACAACATGTATAAGCAATCTTAAGCATCATACACTGTGGCGTCGTAAAGAGCGCGAAAAGAAAAGACACTAATGGGACTGCATTCGCTTTTCCCAAGATGGGGTGAAATACATTTTCCCTTGCGCATACCTCGTGTCATGATAAAACCAGTCTTATTTCATAAGCAAAACGCGCGTGTCTTGACTAGACGCATGCGCAATCAGAGCACGGTAGACTACACATGAGCGTAGACATATCTTGGTACCTCCTGGTTGCGTATACATACATATTTCGCTGAAAATATTATGGGTTGAAGCACATTTTTTCCTTGCGCAGGCCATTTGAGTCGTGTCGTGATAAAGTCAGCCTTGTGGTGTATGCAAAACGCCTATGTCCAGACTAGTCTGTGCACTAGCACAATCAGAACAGGTTAGGCGCAATAAGTATGCCTTCTGGAAATCAAACGGTGAACTGCACTTACTCTGACAGACTACGCAGTTGCACAGACTTATCTTGGTACCCACTGTTTGCGTATAGTGTCAAACATATTTTGCCCGGACAAGGCTCATATCGTTTAAAGAGATGAGCATAAAATGCACGTGCAAATATAACCGACCCTTGATTATCAATGATGTAATCCAAGAGCTGCAAGATTAACAAAAAATAAATAAAAATAACCGCAGTGATCAAAAATTTTGGGATAGATGTATCTGAGAAATCACTTTAGAATCAGATCAAGATGTGCAATGCGTTATATCCTATCAGTATTTTTGACACACTGTCAGCTACTTTTAGCATTTGTTTAAATTTTAGAATAATCTGGTAATTTAAAGGTATCCCAATAGAGAGAGTAAATAAAAACGATGGAAATTGTTTGAACAGCATTGCAAGACACCCAGCAGGCACATGACGTCGTAATGATGTCAAAATGGGGTCGATGCGACGCCACCATGCCGCATAGACGTCAATACGACGTCATTTCGACGTCATGTGCCTGCTGGGCAGTAAGTATTTCCCAGCGGGCACATGACGTCAGAATGACGTCGATGAAATGTAATGTTTGCGTCCACGTCAATGCGACGTCATTATAACGTTGTGTGCCTGCTGGGTAGTATGTATCAATGTGAAGATCTGATCCGTCTCCTTGAGCTTCCAATTAGGTATCCGTTTATCTGAATCAGAAAAAAATGAGCTGCGACACGAGAAAGCAACAAAGTGGAAGTGCGCCCATCGCAGACTCAGATCAGCCTGGGCATCCGCCTAGTATGATCACAGTCTTTTCTAAGCGCTTTAACGGTAGCTAAGGATCTAACGTGGCGCGCTACCTTCATGTGGACAGCAAAGACTCTGATCAGACTGGGTGGATGCCCGGGCTTATCTGAGTCTGCGCTGGGCGCACAACCACTTTGTTGGTTTTCTCGCGTCGTGGTTCAAAATAATGATATTGGAAGTCTGCCCACAGTCATCATACATAACTAATTTATTCTAGGTCCACGTTTCATTAACATCGATCTTCAGACGAAAGAAGCAATTCTCTAGGGAAAAGAAATAATGCCAGAATTTGTGCATATTGCCAAAATTGATAAATTCTGCATTTTCTATCATACAAAACTAAAATTGACAAGAAAAATGTCAGAACTACCTTTTTAATTTACTTGTTATTTTTTTATTTGTTTTAACTATTGCAGAACTTAAATGTACAGAAAATTAGATGTGCCTGCGTGTGGGTTTTACTGCCCAAATATAGGTATGTGCTACATAGGAATTTTTGCAATCCTTTATTAGTCTTACGGGCCACCAGGGTTCAGCATGGGTTCATCTCCCATAAAGTGCAGGTTACTATGATGCTTATGTTGGTTTCATCTGTTTGTGCGACTCCACTTTGGTTGAAGGTACATCATTTTAGAGTCCAGATGCGCTCAAACAGGCGCACATGCTGCGACTTTGTACCCATGCCCCTGTGCTTGCACCACATCCATGTTGTAGCAGACAGACCGCAGTAAACAGTATCCAGGACGCAGTAGACAGACAGTAGACACTTCACTGGACAGTAAATAGTATACAGAAAACCGCGAACAACATGCACTACTTTTCAGCATGCTCCAAAGCGAAGGGCGAGTGGACAGTGCACAGCAGACGGTAAACGGTCTATAACGTTGAGGGAAAAGTATTTTCCTTCGCACAGCTTTGAGATACATATATAGTGATCGTGAAATTGGGGGAAGAAAACTATCAAAGAAAAAAGAAATAAAAACAGAAAATAAAGAAAAGCAGACAAAAGTCTGCAGCACCCGGTATTCCCAGGCGGTCACCCATCCAAGTACTAACCGGGCCCGACGTTGCTTAATTTCCGTGATCGGACGAGAACCGATGTTTTCAATGTATTATGGCCGTAGACAACAAAGTACCGATTTTCAACATTTACAAAGTGTACTTTTGAGAGTTTGCGATCAGTAATAGCCTATCCTGCAGTTCTTACTACTGGGACACACATTGCAGGCCTAGTAGAGCAGTCGTATCAGGATCTGCGCTGTTTACATTTCAGTCTCATCATGCAGCAGACAAAAAAGTTGAATCATCATCGAATCAACGTTGATTCGATGTGATTCGATGTTTTGTGATCATCGATTAAATTATGGCAAAACATCTTCGATAAGCCTCTTTATTTCGGAGTACTAATTCGCGCCTCATATGATAAGCTTTTGTCTGAAGTAAAAAGTAACCGTCAATATCAACGTTAATTCAACGGCACAGTGACGTTTAAACAACGTTAATGACACGACGTTGTGTGTCAGCTGAGCATGAGGAATAAATCTGTTATCATTGAATGTGGCTGGAATATTTAGTGTTGCGCCACGCGAAGAAAGTCTTCAGATGAGCATATGCACAGTCTGCTGAGTAAGTGCATGGAAAGTCAAACACGCAACATCTTACTAATTCCAGTACGTAATACACTTTTTCTGACTAGTCTAACATCTGGCAGAAAACTCGTTACGGTGTAAAATCGATAACTCTGTACTACCTGTAAATTTTAGCCCTTGGCCATAAATGGAATTGCTTCCCTTTCCAGCGTTTTAATGGTTAATAGAGAGAACTTAGAAAAATTTCGACCAAGCTTCGAATCAATAGTAAGCAAAATTAGGCGTTCAGGGAAGAAATTTCCCAATTAGCTATGTATGTATAAAATACATCATTGTAATCAGTGGAATAACAGCTTCTAGCTCATACGTTATAATAGATTCGCAAATGTTAATTTATATGTGTTATTTAGGTCCAAAAACGAAGATTCGCGTAATTTGAATAAATTGTGTTAAGAAACTTATGGTTTATAGAAAGAAAACTATGGGCTCTGATGGAAGAAACTTCTCATTGACACATTTCTATGATTATTATACCAGATTAAAGAGCTTGAAATGCTCTTTCGTGCTAGACGTTATAATTTAATGTCGGAAAATATATTAAATAAGAAAAATTAATTTATTTATGAGCTTCTATACATTTCCCTATTAAACTGAGAACCGCATACAGGTAACCGCTTATCTCCGGCCCTCTTGGAGATTATCGGAAAATCCCGTCACTATAACGAGAATTCTTCCCTATGGAATACTGTTTAATAAGATTTAAACAGTGGCACAATAAAAGTTTCACCCTGTAGCACGCCAAGAAACAAGTGCATAATTGATATGTGTGGTAGTGTGTGTGGGGAGGAGGGGGCGGTGAAATGGCCTTTCAAGGCAGGTGAGGGGTATTAACGAATAGAAAGCTATGGAATTTTCGTTTCTCCAAATCTGGGTCCCTTCCTTTTTTGTTCTAAATAAAATTGAAAGGGGAGTAACAAACTGAGTGAATCTTTCGGCTTTTTCAGGCTTAGAAGCGATTTTATTTTCTTCATAAAATGATGTTTTAAAATACGCACTTAATCCTTCAAAACGTTTGTACTTTCAGTTTCTAATTATAGATGCGTTGTAATATCATGTAGCTTCTATCCGAATGTATGACCTTGCTAATTATCTGGGTGTACATATAACAAATCTTTTAAAATTATGGGCTGTTTTATAGGTGTGAAAAACTTTCGTTCCGAGCCTTTAAGGAGAGATCCGGCACTGCTTAGACTAGTCTGCGTAAATGCGCATTCTATTCGGAAAAAATATAGTACGCACTGAAATTGATATGATGTTGCGTGTTTTGATAACCTGACTCTCCCTGCACTTACTGAGCAGACTGCGCATATGTGAAAGCTGATATGCACAGTTCGCTTATGCTCACCTGAAGTGTTTTTTCGCGCGACACAACTCTAAATATTCTAACCACTTTCAATGATTACAGATTTGTGCCTCAGGTTCAGCTGACACAGAACGCTGAAACAACGGCGTGGCATTGACGTTGATTAAACGTTACTATGACGTTGAATTGACGTTGATATTGACGGTTTACATGTAACTTGAGACATAGCTGATTATATGAGGTGCAAATTTGTACTCAGTAATAAGGAGGCTCATTAAAGATGTTTTTCTATAGTTTATACACTGGGCACACACCACTGAATCACATTGAATCAACGTTGATTCACTGTTGATTCAGCGTTGATTCAATGATGATTCAGCATTTAATTTCCGCAGGCTTGGTGAGGCTGAACCGCAAACAGCGCAGATCCTGATATGACTGCTCTGCTAGGCCCGCAATGTGTGCCCCGGTAGTAAGAACAGCAGGATATTATAACTTTTACTGATCTCAAACTCTCGCCGCAGTGCAGGCTCTCTCGTAAACGATGCACTGCACTTACTCTGACAGACAACGCAGTTACATGGACTTATCCTGGTACCCACTGTTTGTGTATAGCGTCAAACATATTTTACCCGGACAGGGCTAATAACATTCAAAACAAGAGATGAGCATAAAATGCACGTGAAAATAAGATCGACACTTGATTATCCTGATTGCCAATGATGTAACCCAAGAGCCGCACCCTCGGAAAATTGCCACATGCGACGAGAAGAATCAGCCCAGTCTGTGGTAACATGTATGCGTTCACAACATGTATAAGCAATCTTAAGCATCATACACTGTGGCGTCGTAAAGAGCGCGAAAAGAAAAGACACTAATGGGACTGCATTCGCTTTTCCCAAGATGGGGTGAAACACATTTTCCCTTGCGCATACCTCGTGTCATGATAAAACCAGTCTTATTTCATAAGCAAAACGCGCGTGTCTTGACTAGACGCATGCGCAATCAGAGCACGGTAGACTACACATGAGCGTAGACATATCTTGGTACCTCCTGGTTGCGTATACATACATATTTCGCTGAAAATATTATGGGTTGAAGCACATTTTTTCCTTGCGCAGGCCATTTGAGTCGTGTCGTGATAAAGTCAGCCTTGTGGTGTATGCAAAACGCCTATGTCCAGACTAGTCTGTGCACTAGCACAATCAGAACAGGTTAGGCGCAATAAGTATGCCTTCTGGAAATCAAACGGTGAACTGCACTTACTCTGACAGACT
Source organism: Ctena decussata (assembly GCA_963989385.1). NCBI lineage: Eukaryota > Metazoa > Mollusca > Bivalvia > Lucinida > Lucinidae > Ctena > Ctena decussata. Next base: position 106,225 of record CAXDIV010000060.1, read on the forward strand.
ACGCAGTTGCACAGACTTATCTTGGTACCCACTGTTTGCGTATAGTGTCAAACATATTTTGCCCGGACAAGGCTCATATCGTTTAAAGAGATGAGCATAAAATGCACGTGCAAATATAACCGACCCTTGATTATCAATGATGTAATCCAAGAGCTGCAAGATTAACAAAAAATAAATAAAAATAACCGCAGTGATCAAAAATTTTGGGATAGATGTATCTGAGAAATCACTTTAGAATCAGATCAAGATGTGCAATGCGTTATATCCTATCAGTATTTTTGACACACTGTCAGCTACTTTTAGCATTTGTTTAAATTTTAGAATAATCTGGTAATTTAAAGGTATCCCAATAGAGAGAGTAAATAAAAACGATGGAAATTGTTTGAACAGCATTGCAAGACACCCAGCAGGCACATGACGTCGTAATGATGTCAAAATGGGGTCGATGCGACGCCACCATGCCGCATAGACGTCAATACGACGTCATTTCGACGTCATGTGCCTGCTGGGCAGTAAGTATTTCCCAGCGGGCACATGACGTCAGAATGACGTCGATGAAATGTAATGTTTGCGTCCACGTCAATGCGACGTCATTATAACGTTGTGTGCCTGCTGGGTAGTATGTATCAATGTGAAGATCTGATCCGTCTCCTTGAGCTTCCAATTAGGTATCCGTTTATCTGAATCAGAAAAAAATGAGCTGCGACACGAGAAAGCAACAAAGTGGAAGTGCGCCCATCGCAGACTCAGATCAGCCTGGGCATCCGCCTAGTATGATCACATTTTTTTTTAAGCGCTTTAACGGTAGCTAAGGATCTAACGTGGCGCGCTACCTTCATGTGGACAGCAAAGACTCTGATCAGACTGGGTGGATGCCCGGGCTTATCTGAGTCTGCGCTGGGCGCACAACCACTTTGTTGGTTTTCTCGCGTCGTGGTTCAAAATAATGATATTGGAAGTCTGCCCACAGTCATCATACATAACTAATTTATTCTAGGTCCACGTTTCATTAACATCGATCTTCAGACGAAAGAAGCAATTCTCTAGGGAAAAGAAATAATGCCAGAATTTGTGCATATTGCCAAAATTGATAAATTCTGCATTTCTATCATACAAAACTAAAATTGACAAGAAAAATGTCAGAACTGCCTTTTTAATTTACTTGTTATTTTTTTTATTTGTTTTAACTATTGCAGAACTTGAATGTACAGAAAATTAGATGTGCCTGCGTGTGGGTTTTACTGCCCAAATATAGGTATGTGCTACATAGGAATTTTTGCAATCCTTTATTAGTCTTACGGGCCACCAGGGTTCATCTCCCATAAAGTGCAGGTTACTATGATGCTTATGTTGGTTTCATCTGTTTGTGCGACTCCACTTTGGTTGAAGGTACATCATTTTAGAGTCCAGATGCGCTCAAACAGGCGCACATGCTGCGACTTTGTACCCATGTCCCTGTGCTTGCACCACATCCATGTTGTAGCAGACAGACCGCAGTAAACAGTATCCAGGACGCAGTAGACAGACAGTAGACACTTCACTGGACAGTAAATAGTATACAGAAAACCGCGAACAACATGCACTACTTTTCAGCATGCTCCAAAGCGAAGGGCGAGTGGACAGTGCACAGCAGACGGTAAACGGTCTATAACGTTGAGGGAAAAGTATTTTCCTTCGCACAGCTTTGAGATACATATATAGTGATCGTGAAATTGGGGGAAGAAAACTATCAAAGAAAAAAGAAATAAAAACAGAAAATAAAGAAAAGCAGACAAAAGTCTGCAGCACCCGGTATTCCCAGGCGGTCACCCATCCAAGTACTAACCGGGCCCGACGTTGCTTAATTTCCGTGATCGGACGAGAACCGATGTTTTCAATGTATTATGGCCGTAGACAACAAAGTACCGATTTTCAACATTTACAAAGTGTACTTTTGAGAGTTTGCGATCAGTAATAGCCTATCCTGCAGTTCTTACTACTGGGACACACATTGCAGGCCTAGTAGAGCAGTCGTATCAGGATCTGCGCTGTTTACATTTCAGTCTCATCATGCAGCAGACAAAAAAGTTGAATCATCATCGAATCAACGTTGATTCGATGTGATTCGATGTTTTGTGATCATCGATTAAATTATGGCAAAACATCTTCGATAAGCCTCTTTATTTCGGAGTACTAATTCGCGCCTCATATGATAAGCTTTTGTCTGAAGTAAAAAGTAACCGTCAATATCAACGTTAATTCAACGGCACAGTGACGTTTAAACAACGTTAATGACACGACGTTGTGTGTCAGCTGAGCATGAGGAATAAATCTGTTATCATTGAATGTGGCTGGAATATTTAGTGTTGCGCCACGCGAAGAAAGTCTTCAGATGAGCATATGCACAGTCTGCTGAGTAAGTGCATGGAAAGTCAAACACGCAACATCTTACTAATTCCAGTACGTAATACACTTTTTCTGACTAGTCTAACATCTGGCAGAAAACTCGTTACGGTGTAAAATCGATAACTCTGTACTACCTGTAAATTTTAGCCCTTGGCCATAAATGGAATTGCTTCCCTTTCCAGCGTTTTAATGGTTAATAGAGAGAACTTAGAAAAAATTCGACCAAGCTTCGAATCAATAGTAAGCAAAATTAGGCGTTCAGGGAAGAAATTTCCCAATTAGCTATGTATGTATACAATACATCATTGTAATCAGTGGAATAACAGCTTCTAGCTCATACGTTATAATAGATTCGCAAATGTTAATTTATATGTGTTATTTAGGTCCAAAAACGAAGATTCGCGTAATTTGAATAAATTGTGTTAAGAAACTTATGGTTTATAGAAAGAAAAGTAAAAAGTATGCAAAGACCAGGAACTGAAACAATCAAAATCCAAATCCAGCCCTCAAACCATAGTTGGAAACAACTAAGATTACAAATAATCAAGATACAGAGAACATATGGTCAACCGAGTGAGCAGCTTGTTCCCAAAAGGTGGCCACTCAGCAACCCAAACCGAACCAAAAATAATAAGAACATACATAAGGTAAAACATCACAGAAACTCTGACACCAAAAACAGGCAACAGAGAACCACAACAGAACTACCGCCTTGGAACGGTCAGTAATGAATTACTGGGGGGCTTAAATCGATTTTACAGGCCCAACCTCACCCTCAGTTACTGAAGTGGTACAAAACATTTAGTTGGTTGTTCGGTTCGCATGATAACCCTCTAACTCGTCAATGAATCATCACGGTAAACACATAAATCAAATTTCAACACCATGAAGAAGCAAAGACGAGGACTCAACAGATACAACAGGCCGTCTGACAGGTGGAGATCCCTGTCCTGCCAAACAACCCCACTGGAAATCTGAAGCAAAAGAAGGTCACCAGTTGAGCCCCGGTGGACCAAGCAACAGACAAAAAGGCTCCGGTCCCAACCAACTAAAATATATAGCTTTAGGTCGGGGCCATCATAGAGTCTGACGACCGATCCCCCGGTGTGCATTAAAGAGTGCAGCAAAGTTATCAACCGTGATGGGCTCTGATGGAAGAAACTTCTCATTGACACATTTCTATGATTATTATACCAGATTAAAGAGCTTGAAATGCTCTTTCGTGCTAGACGTTATAATTTAATGTCGGAAAATATATTAAATAAGAAAATTTAATTTATTTATGAGCTTCTATACATTTCCCTATTAAACTGAGAACCGCATACAGGTAACCGCTTATCTCCGGCCCTCTTGGAGATTATCGGAAAATCCCGTCACTATAACGAGAATTCTTCCCTATGGAATACTGTTTAATAAGATTTAAACAGTGGCACAATAAAAGTTTCACCCTGTAGCACGCCAAGAAACAAGTGCATAATTGATATGTGTGGTAGTGTGTGTGGGGAGGAGGGGGCGGGGGGGGGGGGGGGGTGAAATGGCCTTTCAAGGCAGGTGAGGGGTATTAACGAATAGAAAGCTATGGAATTTTCGTTTCTCCAAATCTGGGTCCCTTCCTTTTTTGTTCTAAATAAAATTGAAAGGGGAGTAACAAACTGAGTGAATCTTTCGGCTTTTTCAGGCTTAGAAGCGATTTTATTTTCTTCATAAAATGATGTTTTAAAATACGCACTTAATCCTTCAAAACGTTTGTACTTTCAGTTTCTAATTATAGATGCGTTGTAATATCATGTAGCTTCTATCCGAATGTATGACCTTGCTAATTATCTGGGTGTACATATAACAAATCTTTTAAAATTATGGGCTGTTTTATAGGTGTGAAAAACTTTCGTTCCGAACCTTTAAGGAGAGATCCGGCACTGCTTAGACTAGTCTGCGTAAATGCGCATTCTATTCGGAAAAAATATAGTACGCACTGAAATTGATATGATGTTGCGTGTTTTGATAACCTGACTCTCCCTGCACTTACTGAGCAGACTGCGCATATGTGAAAGCTGATATGCACAGTTCGCTTATGCTCACCTGAAGTGTTTTTTCGCGCGACACAACTCTAAATATTCTAACCACATTCAATGATTACAGATTTGTGCCTCAGGTTCAGCTGACACAGAACGCTGAAACAACGGCGTGGCATTGACGTTGATTAAACGTTACTATGACGTTGAATTGACGTTGATATTGACGGTTTACATGTAACTTGAGACATAGCTGATTATATGAGGTGCAAATTTGTACTCAGTAATAAGGAGGCTCATTAAAGATGTTTTTCTATAGTTTATACACTGGGCACACACCACTGAATTACATTGAATCAACGTTGATTCACTGTTGATTCAGCGTTGATTCAATGATGATTCAGCATTTAATTTCCGCAGGCTTGGTGAGGCTGAACCGCAAACAGCGCAGATCCTGATATGACTGCTCTGCTAGGCCCGCAATGTGTGCCCCGGTAGTAAGAACAGCAGGATATTATAACTTTTACTGATCTCAAACTCTCGCCGCAGTGCAGGCTCTCTCGTAAACGATGCACTGCACTTACTCTGACAGACAACGCAGTTACATGGACTTATCCTGGTACCCACTGTTTGTGTATAGCGTCAAACATATTTTACCCGGACAGGGCTAATAACATTCAAAACAAGAGATGAGCATAAAATGCACGTGAAAATAAGATCGACACTTGATTATCCTGATTGCCAATGATGTAACCCAAGAGCCGCACCCTCGGAAAATTGCCACATGCGACGAGAAGAATCAGCCCAGTCTGTGGTAACATGTATGCGTTCACAACATGTATAAGCAATCTTGAGCATCATACACTGTGGCGTCGTAAAGAGCGCGAAAAGAAAAGACACTAATGGGACTGCATTCGCTTTTCCCAAGATGGGGTGAAATACATTTTCCCTTGCGCATACCTCGTGTCATGATAAAACCAGTCTTATTTCATAAGCAAAACGCGCGTGTCTTGACTAGACGCATGCGCAATCAGAGCACGGTAGACTACACATGAGCGTAGACATATCTTGGTACCTCCTGGTTGCGTATACATACATATTTCGCTGAAAATATTATGGGTTGAAGCACATTTTTTCCTTGCGCAGGCCATTTGAGTCGTGTCGTGATAAAGTCAGCCTTGTGGTGTATGCAAAACGCCTATGTCCAGACTAGTCTGTGCACTAGCACAATCAGAACAGGTTAGGCGCAATAAGTATGCCTTCTGGAAATCAAACGGTGAACTGAACTTACTCTGACAGACTACGCAGTTGCACAGACTTATCTTGGTACCCACTGTTTGCGTATAGTGTCAAACATATTTTGCCCGGACAAGGCTCATATCGTTTAAAGAGAAGAGCATAAAATGCACGTGCAAATATAACCGACCCTTGATTATCAATGATGTAATCCAAGAGCTGCAAGATTAACAAAAAATAAATAAAAATAACCGCAGTGATCCAAAATTTTGGGATAGATGTATCTGAGAAATCACTTTAGAATCAGATCAAGATGTGCAATGCGTTATATCCTATCAGTATTTTTGACACACTGTCAGCTACTTTTAGCATTTGTTTAAATTTTGGAATAATCTGGTAATTTAAAGGTATCCCAATAGAGAGAGTAAATAAAAACGATGGAAATTGTTTGAACAGCATTGCAAGACACCCAGCAGGCACATGACGTCGTAATGATGTCAAAATGGGGTCGATGCGACGCCACCATGCCGCATAGACGTCAATACGACGTCATTTCGACGTCATGTGCCTGCTGGGCAGTAAGTATTTCCCAGCGGGCACATGACGTCAGAATGACGTCGATGAAATGTAATGTTTGCGTCCACGTCAATGCGACGTCATTATAACGTTGTGTGCCTGCTGGGTAGTATGTATCAATGTGAAGATCTGATCCGTCTCCTTGAGCTTCCAATTAGGTATCCGTTTATCTGAATCAGAAAAAAATGAGCTGCGACACGAGAAAGCAACAAAGTGGAAGTGCGCCCATCGCAGACTCAGATCAGCCTGGGCATCCGCCTAGTATGATCACAGTCTTTTCTAAGCGCTTTAACGGTAGCTAAGGATCTAACGTGGCGCGCTACCTTCATGTGGACAGCAAAGACTCTGATCAGACTAGGTGGATGCCCGGGCTTATCTGAGTCTGCGCTGGGCGCACAACCACTTTGTTGGTTTTCTCGCGTCGTGGTTCAAAATAATGATATTGGAAGTCTGCCCACAGTCATCATACATAACTAATTTATTCTAGGTCCACGTTTCATTTACATCGATCTTCAGACCAAAGAAGCAATTCTCTAGGGAAAAGAAATAATGCCAGAATTTGTGCATATTGCCAAAATTGATAAATTCTGCATTTCTATCATACAAAACTAAAATTGACAAGAAAAATGTCAGAACTGCCTTTTTAATTTACTTGTTATTTTTTTATTTGTCTTAACTATTGCAGAACTTAAATGTACAGAAAATTAGATGTGCCTGCGTGTGGGTTTTACTGCCCAAATATAGGTATGTGCTACATAGGAATTTTTGCAATCCTTTATTAGTCTTACGGGCCACCAGGGTTCATCTCCCATAAACCGCAGGTTACTATGATGCTTATGTTGGTTTCATCTGTTTGTGCGACTCCACTTTTGTTGAAGGTACATCATTTTAGAGTCCAGATGCGCTCAAACAGGCGCACATGCTGCGACTTTGTACCCATGCCCCTGTGCTTGCACCACATCCATGTTGTAGCAGACAGACCGCAGTAAACAGTATCCAGGACGCAGTAGACAGACAGTAGACACTTCACTGGACAGTAAATAGTATACAGAAAACCGCGAACAACATGCACTACTTTTCAGCATGCTCCAAAGCGAAGGGCGAGTGGACAGTGCACAGCAGACGGTAAACGGTCTATAACGTTGAGGGAAAAGTATTTTCCTTCGCACAGCTTTGAGATACATATATAGTGATCGTGAAATTGGGGGAAGAAAACTATCAAAGAAAAAAGAAATATAAACAGAAAATAAAGAAAAGCAGACAAAAGTCTGCAGCACCCGGTATTCCCAGGCGGTCACCCATCCAAGTACTAACCGGGCCCGACGTTGCTTAATTTCCGTGATCGGACGAGAACCGATGTTTTCAATGTATTATGGCCGTAGACAACAAAGTACCGATTTTCAACATTTACAAAGTGTACTTTTGAGAGTTTGCGATCAGTAATAGCCTATCCTGCAGTTCTTACTACTGGGACACACATTGCAGGCCTAGTAGAGCAGTCGTATCAGGATCTGCGCTGTTTACATTTCAGTCTCATCATGCAGCAGACAAAAAAGTTGAATCATCATCGAATCAACGTTGATTCGATGTGATTCGATGTTTTGTGATCATCGATTAAATTATGGCAAAACATCTTCGATAAGCCTCTTTATTTCGGAGTACTAATTCGCGCCTCATATGATAAGCTTTTGTCTGAAGTAAAAAGTAACCGTCAATATCAACGTTAATTCAACGGCACAGTGACGTTTAAACAACGTTAATGACACGACGTTGTGTGTCAGCTGAGCATGAGGAATAAATCTGTTATCATTGAATGTGGCTGGAATGTTTAGTGTTGCGCCACGCGAAGAAAGTCTTCAGATGAGCATATGCACAGTCTGCTGCGTAAGTGCATGGAAAGTCAAACACGCAACATCTTACTAATTCCAGTACGTAATACACTTTTTCTGACTAGTCTAACATCTGGCAGAAAACTCGTTACGGTGTAAAATCGATAACTCTGTACTACCTGTAAATTTTAGCCCTTGGCCATAAATGGAATTGCTTCCCTTTCCAGCGTTTTAATGGTTAATAGAGAGAACTTTGAAAAATTTCGACCAAGCTTCGAATCAATAGTAAGCAAAATTAGGCGTTCAGGGAAGAAATTTCCGGGAAGAAAGTCATGTAAGACCACACGAAATAGTATATTACCCTATATGTGTATCAATCTCCATGATGTATGTATGTATATGTATATTTATCTCCATGATGTATGTATCTATGTATATATCTCCATGATGTATGTATGTATGTATGTATGTATGTATGTATGTATGTACACGTGCGTATGTATGTATGCATGTATGTATGTGTGTATGTATGCATGTACCCTTCATCTCCTGGTCTCCGAGTCTCCAGGTCTCCAAATCGTTAATGTATGTATGTATGTATGTATGTATGTATGTATGTATGTATGTATGTATGTATGTCCCCTTCATCTCCTAGTCTCCGAGTCTCCGAGTCTCCAGGTCTCCAAATCGTCAGTGTATAGGTGTATGTATTTATGTATGTCCCCTTCATCTCCTAGTCTCCGAGTCTCCAGGTCTCCAGGTCTCCAAATCGTCAGTGTATAGGTGTATGTATTTATATATGTCCCCTTCATCTCCTAGTCTCCGGGTCTCCGAGTCTCCAGGTTTCCAAATCGTCAATGTATAGGTGTATGCATATATGTATCTAATTTTAAACAGTCTCCGAGTCTCCAGTCCCCGGGTCCCCAAACAGATAGTATCGTGTGTGCCTGCACATTCATGTCACCCTGTCTGCAACAGATCCCTGTATATTGCGTACGTCTATATATAGCATCCCCTACATGTACAGTCTCCGGAGTCTCCGACAACGTATTTGTATGTTTATATCTAAAGTCCCGAGTCTCCAAGTACAATGTGTGCCTGCATATTTATATCCCTTGTCTCGAAAATATTCTTGTATATGTACGTACATATGGGATCCCCTAAATATACAGTTCCCTGAGTCTCCAACATCGTTTTGTATGTTTACATCTAAATGCCCCCCTCGCATCCATACGATGTGTATACAGTATACTCGGCTCGGCTTCTTTGTATTTATATCTATGTTCATGTATTGATCACTATTGATAACAGCTTCTGAACAACTGAAATGTACCTACTGGAGGCACGCGCAGGCGAACGGCTGGAAGGACGAACAGAGAGAGAAAGAAAGAGAGAGAATCGGCCTATAACATTTCAGTATCAGAGGAGCTCCACGTACATAACTTAAACAAGTGACTAGTACATATACACTTCAGGCCAACAGAGCAACGTTAAAGTGGTGATTTGTGGCAAATACAAAAATCTGAATAAAACCATAAAAATTTAATGCATTTCCCTGAAAATAAGCAACTTCGCACAAGTTTACATCTTTACTTACCTTCGAGGGCGGGTTCATTATGGCTTAGCGCGAACTCTCAGTTGGATTTCCTACACGAAACCAGACAAAAAAAATACTTTTTGAAAATCATACTTGTTATTTTTATTTATGTAAGCATCTCCATAAGTACCCTTTAACCTGGTTAACGTGTATTCAAAGTCAAACCAATATCTAGTATACTGAACGACAAAAGAAACCAGACACGTAATGTTGGTAAATTTTCTTGCAGAGGAGATCGGGTATTAATGAACCACAATTTTATTTTTGTAGGCTTAATTATGATGTTTTCTCTGGGAGTATATAGTTTTCAAGTATCTAGGAAGAGCAGTTTTTCGGCTCTATTTAAGGCTATTTGGTCTTCAGAAATCACCTCCAATTATGTTCACCAAATAAGACGTCAAGAAAATAGTTTTTTCCTCAGCCACTAGATAACGGTAAATTTATCATTGAAATGAGTCTATCGGAATTTTGCGCGTCTATCACTAAGGACGAAAATGGCATTAACTTACTCAAACAAACAAACGTTATCCTCCTGATTCGTTCATCCCGTACATGTACTTCATCCAGCCCCGGTCTCCCTTCTAAATTCAACCACAGTGTATTTATATTCTCCCTTCCCAAACTTGCACCATTGAAGCTGAAGACGCATTGAGCTTTTTGAAACAAACTTGCAAGGTTATATGTACACGCACGACCCGATGAGTTACCCCTCAGATTTTGAAGCTTTCATTTTTTTAGGGTCAGTGACGTTTTAAAAATTTCTTTGCTATCATAATGATGTTTTCGAAACAATTTAATTACAATTTTTGATAATTTGCATTCAAGGGCTGCCCAGTCATACTGGAAAAATAACATTCCTCTCAGCGGCCAGGTGCACGGGAATTTTTACGAGATATATGAGGAAAATTTTTCTGATTCTACAATATCTCTTATCAGAAAAAAAAAGCTACCATGCCAGTGCGAACGCATCCATATTATTGATTATCTCAGCTTTATAACAGTTTATTTTGCAATTTTTGTCTTTATATGAAAAAAGGTCCTCTTTTAGGAAAAAAAACACAAAAAAAAAACAGAACACCCACTAAATGCAATAAATATGTAGGACATCTATCAAATTTAAGCAAATCTTAGTCCATTAAAATCGAATTTACTCTAAAATTTATATTGTATTATACCAGTGCGAAAAGGTTCGGCTAGGAAAATATGTTACTTTTAATTTGGTGTATTTCTTAAGTTTATTGAAGAATGCGCAAATAGTCTGGGGCCCCCAGGTGCACAAAGGAGGCGTAAACTACGCCGGCGTAGATTACAAAAGTTGGTGCAACTAAGTCCATCATACGACTGTATTTAAATCCAAGTGCACAGAGCGGGCGTACGTCAGGCGTAGTTGCGACTGGGGTGCGACTAGGCGTAGTGCTCTCTTATAAGATAAGCACGTGTGTTTCATGACCCGTTATGATAAGAGCTGTGTCAGGTATAAAAGTTGATTAAGGTACTTGGGAACAGTCAAGATCCAAACCAGTCTGTGACTCCGTGAATTGAGGTAGTTCCATCCCTTTGTATCTACGGAATCCTCAGGATCTATGCATAGTATTTTCAGATTGCACACATGCGCAGGCTAGTCTGAGCATTTGTTGGTATCATAAAGGAAGAGGCGCCGTTTTGCTTGGTATGTTCACTATTTGCAATATACATTTTACACTTTTGTTGTAATTTCTATAAAACAGATGTTCATTACAATATATTTTGGCAACGTACATGTACTTTCGAATTAAAACAGAAAAAAAAACTTTGAAGATTATGAAATATTGAATATAGCTACGTAGAAGGACAATTCTGAGATCTAGATTTTCAAATGTATCAACGAAAAAAAATTTTGGAAGGAAACACAGTCGAATTCGATACAGCTTATCAGTCAGGTCCATCGACCAATGGCGTGGTAAACCGATCATATAGCACTATGTCTTTATAGATATCAAATGGATAGATTCTGTCTCTGATTATCTTGTCTCTTTTTAAAACTATATTGTAATTCATCCATCTAGTGTAACATTCCAGCCATATCTAAATGCAGCAAAAGCTGAATAATGTAAAAGGAATACGATGCGCCAATGTTACGTCTACTATCTAGCAGACGTGAATTTTGAAGCGATTTTCACTGATTCTCAAAAAAGTGTAACTTTTGGGTGGTTAAAATTTTGAAAATGTAGACAAGTCATATAGAGATCGTTCACTGTCATTTCATAATTTTGGTATCTCTCGAAACTGAATCTAAAGTATTGCACTGTAAATATCACGTGAATTCAGACAACAAGAGACAACGTGAAGGGACTAACACTTCTTTTCAGTATTCTACGAGTCGTATAGACCAATAGACTTGAAGAAATTGCTAGAAGTATAAGGGTATAATCCAGCGTAGAGGCAAGTGATTTTGTTTGGGACAAAGTTGAGCTATAGAAATCTTCACACTATCATTTCTGAAAGAGCAAATTGCTCTTCTTCTACCAAAAAGGAGCAATACGATCTCATTGTACTTAACTAACATGAAAGAAACTATTCCTGCAAAACACAGAAAGTTATAGATTTGAAAACCTCAATGAAAACTACTGTTTTAAACTTTAAAATTTCAACCTGTCTGTATAAAACGTATATGCTTTATAGAGCATCTAGGACGGTTACACTGCTTTTCATGTCTTCTGTACTGTCCCGTAAAATACACGATCGTAAAATGTAACAGTGAATGGTATGTGTTTAGATACAAGTATTAACATAAATGGCTAAATGCGGTATTGGTACATTAACAAGTTCTATGTTTAAACACAGAGAAGTGTTTGCGTTACAATTTGCCAGTCTGTTTGCTTTTTATATCAGCAGTACTGCTGTGCATTTCAAGTTGTTTTTCTAAGTTCTTTAATAGAAAAACTTGAAATCTCACCAGTTGTAATATGAGACTTTCCGAGAAGAATATTTCAAGATACATGTATCAAAAATCAAACTTCTTTGACCTGTGTATACTTTTTGTTATATGACAAAAAATTACTATCAATCATCTTATTACGCCAGTGAAACTCGTTTTAGATTTGTATTTTACGGGACATTAATATTGTATTTTATCGCTCGATTTCTTCAGTCTTCCCATTAAGAAAATATCCAATTTGTGATGACAATAGCACTTAAATAACACTTCGAGATAACTAAACCGTACTAGAACATCATTTCTAGCACCATATAAATTGCGAATTAGGCAATTTATTTTTGCGGGACCTGAAATTTGACCAAATTTTCCAAGAAAACGAATTGAAATCACAGATAAAGAGAGCACGTTACTCAGCCTAGGGCAGAGAATAACGACGCACATATTATAATCAATTTAAAATATAGTTTCTAATCCTCAGGGTTTGTCAGAACGATTTTTCTTTAAAGAACTGCTATTAAATGTAAATGTATTTTACGGGACTACTCGAACGTCGATTGCCTAAAATAGACCACGGTGCATCCGATGAGTGTTTAATTTCAATTGCACATTCTCATCAGTGGAAACTATTCAGCGCATATCTGCACATATCAAATTCAATTTAAGAAGTAGGTGAATATTAAATGAATATTTTGATGAATCATGAAATCATAATATAAAAATTCAAAAACTGAAAATTTCTCCGGTGTTTTCAATCTTTTGCAGCTTCCGAATGGCCGTTCATGTGGTCATTTTCAAATGAATAAGACAATGTGCACTTTTCAAGAGTGTACCAGCTTCTTGCTGGGTCCCTTCTTGTACTACTCAGAACTTCTGTGTCGTATAATACGTCCCGTAAAATAATTTTATGAAACGTGAAACTTATTTTCCACGAAACATATTCGATAAGGGTTACGGTCGTTGTCCAATGACCAGTGGGGTTTGTTTCCCTTCCACGGCAGGCAATAGGTTTCTTTCTTGTTTATATACTGGGTGACTTTGGCTGGACTCGTAAAATACACTTGAAAAATTACGTTTTTTTTTTCGGAATACTAAGGACGCGTCAAAACAAGATTTGAATTCAAAAGATAGTAAAAAAAATATTTGTGACCTGTCAGGATGACTGATTATGACCTACTTTGTGAAAAAAACAAACCTTGTTAGCATCATCGAAACTTTGGGATGCACTGTTAATGCTTGGACTCGTAGAATACATACAACTCAATGACAAGAAATGGCAATGGGTTAAGAAAAGCCTTGTATTCCAACGTATACCCATTAATCACTATTCGAAAGTACTCGCAACCTTTTCAAGTCAAGTCTATTTGTTTCACGCCGAAAGTCTACAAAAGAATTGAAAGTAAATATTGACATCCTTAATTATGACATGCAAAAAATAGGGGGGTCCTTCAGTATCAGGTATGACCACCTGAGTCTTTCCATGTATTTGAATCAATATTATAACTTAAGTGTTTTAGGTAGTGGCAGAAACGTCAGAGCGTGCACTTATTTGATTTAATTAACAACTCAAAACAAAATTATACATGCGTTTAAAGCCATGAAACCATTCGTTACACTTTCTTGAGAATCAGTGTTTTACGACTAAGTTTACGACACGTCTCGATTGTGCACACCGATTAAAATTATGTACTTTTTTTACGACGGACGTACGTCGGGCGTACGTTTGCGTCTGCTTTCTGCACTCCGCCCCTGTTTGTAGGTAAAAAATTATTTTTCTAATCGTAAGCGTCTGTTAGTTTCCGTTAAATTTAACGAAAGGTATTCGGCTTAAATACGTATGACACTTGTTTGGTATGTGCGCCCAGCGGATACTCAGATCAGCCTGGCATCCGCCCAGTCTGATCAGAGTATTTGCTGTGTACTTAAACAATAGCTAACAGTCTAAGCTAGCTCCACGCGGACAGCGGAGGCTCTGATCAGACTGGGTGGATGCCCAGGCTGATCTGAGTCTTCGCTGGGTGCACAAGCTACTTTGTTGGTTTTGTCGTGTCGCGGTTCAAATAATAATGGAAGCGTTCACATTGGCCATTTTCAGTGCCTATCTATACCACTTGTCTATTTTATTGTTATTTTTATATAATGTAACTGTATGACAATAAAAGAAAGAAAGACAGTCTCAGAAATCTTTGAGATTTGCGGCTTTATTGAAATGAAATTGGCAAATGCGCTCGATTAGGCAGTGGCTTCAATAATTGCTAAGACTAATAACTTTGAATAGCATTAATTGCCCTGCAAACAATTATAATTCTGTGGAATTATCTGCACCATTTATTCAGATTAAGAGGTCCAGATAGGTTGTTGAGGTGGTGCGCCGTTGAGACGCTGGTTGCCACCCTCATTAGAGCAGCCTCTAATGTGGAATTGTTGAGCAGCCTCTAGTGTGGAATGCCAACCCGAATTTATGAATCCTTCTTTTAGAGCCCTGCATGATTGTGTTCATGTTTATTCATGGGAGTATAGTGCCTTATTAATTGTTTGTGAACGGTGAAGACCTGGAGTAAGTAGCCTGCTCATTAGCGACTGTTGGGTTATCTGATTAGTCTGTTTCGTGGATTGTATTTACAGACAGAGAACACTCCTGCCACATTCTAGCCGGGTATTCACTGTTTCTATATCTCATAAGGTGACATTTCGAACTTAAAGACATATGCTACCTTTCCGCCATTTGTATGCATTTGCAAAACAAAAATAAAAGAAAGAAGGAAAGGTCTAGTGCCAGTCGGCTAGTAATAGCTATTTTACGTTAAAGTCGCTATTGCCAGTCGACTGGTAATAGCCATCTTACGTCAAAATCGTTATTGCCAGTCGACTGGCAATAGCCATCTTAACGTGAAATCGCTATTGCCAGTTTGTTGGTATTTCTAGTATTTCCCCAGCTTTTTCAAATTATTATCAGTTTAAAGATTAAGAAGTGGCATTCCAATATCAAGTTTAAGTTGCATATTAAGGAACTATGGCCTTGTGTTACTGAGGAGCCTCTATAAGGCAGTGGGTTAAGCACTTGCCTGCTAAGAAAGCGGTCTGGATTGAATCCCGATGGAAGTGGATTTATTTTCAATCGTTAACGGGATTCCATTGCAGAAAAATTTTCATTATCACCTGCGCGACATGACTGAATGCTATTGAAAGAGCCGTCAAAATGCAAGTTAATCATCTGTCTTATGACCGAAAAAATGTTTATGGGAATCGTATGCAAATCATACTAAAATTATCCTGGGCAAGTGGATAAACGGGCTAATGATCATTATCACTGCTTTGGGTTCGAACAATGCTCGAAGAACGGGTCTGCTCGCGGAAGGGCAAGTGATTGCTTGTGAGAAATCCTGATTTCCCCTATCCTAACTTTGCATACCAAAAGCTCTGCTGAGCGGGGCAATATACCTCCGTAAAAGGTTTATAATCGGATGTTTGACTGATTGATTGTTTTGGGTTTAACGGCCCTTTGAGACAGTATTTCGGTCTTTATCGGGCCGTCTCCCAGAGAGAGGGAGAAAGAAGAGAGCACTGACAGACGAGAGAAAAAAATGTCGAAACAACACCCAACCGCACCTACTGCAAGCACAGTAGGCCCTTGTCCTACTATTATCCAAATCAATAGGACGCCCCGGCACTGAAAGTTACACGCAGCACCATCGCACCACCCGACCACCCCTTTATAATAGGATGATCATAAAGGTTATTAGTAACTGACATTTTCAGTACAAGGGTAACCATCGGCTAATCATGACACTAAAAAGGGGTCATTATAAGCTTCTCTGTCTACGCACCAGATGGCTTGTTTTTCCTCAGTATAGTCTACGAAATTACTAGATTAGAACAGGGAAGACTCCGAAAAGACCACGGAGATGCACGGCTTATCGAACACAAGCAATAAAATCACTTCTTCATATCCTGCTATATGTTGATGGAATAAAAATATATGAAATCGTGACCACTGTTCGAAAGATTGTAAAAACGGTGTAAATATAAAGCAATCACTAATTCGTACTTGCATAAATGGGATGCAGCAATAAATTCAAAGAAGGAAGCTTGCAGATAAATGAAGTTTGCCCTTCTTGGACTGAAACTAAAAAAAAACTGGCATTAGCGTTTCTAATGTTATTTGGGCTGCTACATATATACCAGTCAACTTGCAATTAACGACTTTATGTGAAAATCACTATTAATTACCAGTCAACTGGCAATAGCGATTTTACGTTAAAATCGCTATTACAAGTTTATTTATTTTATTTATTTACAATATTTAAAGAGGGTAAAACACATTTAGCCATATGACTAGTCTACCACGTGGCCCTCTGTACATGTAACACATTAAACAAACAAACAAACAAACAAAAAAAACAAAAAACAAAAAAAAAAAAAAATATATATATATACAATATAAACAAATATGAACAGATAAGACAAGAGCCATTCTATCACATTGTCTGATTGAATAATTAGTCATTTGTAACACAGACATGCCTCTCATGCATCTCTGTACGAAACCGTGAAACATTACGGGGACCGGAGACACAGCGACGGAAACCAATGTCCAAACAGCATGTCACTGGCTCCAGCCGCCGAAGTTCCCCGGCAGAGATGCAGACGGTACATATCTATCTGGTACTATACAATAAAATCATATCATGTGATAAAATGAACTTGAAGACATACAATCAGAGGGCGCGCTAAAAAAATCTGAGGTGCGCCGCAAAGACTACCCCTGGTATATTCAAACGTACATGCCAAACTCAATATTCATTTATTTTACCGGATATCGTGAGAAATTATTCAGTCATACATAGAGAAGCATTGGTTAAGATTTGAAAGAAATAACTTATTGTAGTTAGATTTTATGGACTGTGTCCACGTATTTCTGGATCATCCCTCGTATGTTCTTTTTTCAAGATTGATGAGCCAATATATGATATACTATACATACAGAATTTTATGCAGTTTTCAATACAGGAAGTATTTGGTAGTATAAGCCTTTATTACGAATAGGAATACGAACCTGATTATGGTAAATTTGTCTGTAAATCTGGAGGCCTTCTCAGTTTGATATATCGGTCTTATTATAGACTCGACCATGCTAGCTTAACAATTCTGTGTCTATACTTAGTTTCAAAAGAAAGTGTTTAGGCGTTTATATAATAGACAAGCGGCTGATAAGGATTCGATTTACGACCTGCAACACTCCTGGTAAACGGTAAATTTCTGTCAATGAGGGCTATGAATACGGTACTTTTTATAGTAAAAACGTCTTTTTTCTGACATTCACACAAACGCAGCCATAACTATAATATTTTAGCATTCCAGCCTTTTTAGGGAAGAATGATGCACCCACCAAGTTTGATGCTAAACATTTGACAGTGTGTCATGAATATCGGACTTAACATTTCATTGGAACAACAATAAACATAGAAAATTTGACCAAACAAGCAACACAGTGTATCATGAATGTTTAAGCAAATATTTTCTTGACAAGCACCATAAATTAAGAACATTTTATCAAAGAAGTTTGATAGTGTAACATGGCCATTGTGTCGTTTTAAAAACGGCAAACTATTATTTTCATGTTCAGATACGTTTCGTTTTTGCCAATTTTGGTCTTAATGCACATCACACTTTTGACCAAACTTAGTCTGAAGGAACCAGTCGTAAAACTTCAACGGATCTACCTTTTCGAAGCGTGTTTATTCAAATAATGCAAATGGTTTTGGTAAAAAAGAAAAGCAGATCTAATCATATCTGCAACGCTAAGACATCTTCTCATGAATGCAATTATGGAGGAGCAGACTTTTACCATAAATTCATATGAAGGTCACTGGCAACCTGTTATTAATAATTAGAACCATCCCTAGCATAGTGAACTGTTTTTCTATTTATAGAGCAAAAATATATTTGAAAGAGGGAGAGAAAGCTAGTTATGTGAGACGTGTTCTTTTGTGCTCCAGGTTTACCAATACTACACCAGAACAGGGAAGTGTAACAGACATGTCTCTTACACTTCCCGGACAAGAATAACTTTCATCTTAAATGCTATTCAAGTAAATCGAGTCTATTGATATGACACATTGTGCCATATCTTTCTTGTTTTTAAGGCAAACTTACAGTAAAACTAATTTTGTGTAATGTACAAAACTTGACACATTGAAACATTGCGATTAATTTTATTGAATCCAATTTACGACATGCTTAGTGTCGCATTGCCAGGCATATCGGCACGGCAGCTCCATATATAGGAGCCTACTGGCCGTCGGGCCTACTGGCCGTCAGACCAATATAGAGCTCTCAGGGCGGATACGCTCGGCAACGCGACAATAGACATGTATTAACCTCTAAGTCATAAAAATCGTACGACCACACGTGTAATAACAGTTTGGCGCTTATATGTAACGTCATTGACAACGTCCGTGTCAGCAATGCGTTTCCTTTTTGAAATAATGTTCATTTTGAAGGCGATAGAATCACATTTTAAAGATCAAATGATAAACAGAATCTTACACTCGTGGTTATTTCATGTGAAATTTATGAAACTCGCCAAAGGCTCGTTTCATAGATTTCATATGAACTGACCACTCGTCTAAGATCCTCTATAATGTCGTTGTGCTTGAATATCTGACGCAATGTCTTCCTGCTTTGTTCATCCTCTACACGTATTTTTGCCCTCCTTCTTCGACCTCGGGCTAGGATAATTTGGGAGAATATGGTCTTTTCAGATTAAAAGTCCATTTCACGTATTTTCTAAATTTGAAAAATGAAGATTATTCACAAGCATTAATTCTTTGTTCTCTCTTATTGTTATGA
This sequence comes from Ctena decussata, assembly GCA_963989385.1. NCBI lineage: Eukaryota > Metazoa > Mollusca > Bivalvia > Lucinida > Lucinidae > Ctena > Ctena decussata. The sequence goes on from CAXDIV010000060.1 coordinate 125,626, forward strand.
AAGGAATTTTCAAGCCCATGCCGGCGGAACATGATCACAGCGAGGTCAATTGTTTTTCCTGTTTCATAAAATTCTTCTTTTTTAATTATAGTGAAAAAACTATCCTCCTCTAAAATTCATTTTTCGTTTAGCTGAATGTAATCATACCATTTTCTGCCCGTAAGATAGTTCAAGAGTAAAGCTATAAAATCTGACATTGATTTATTGGCCTCTAGACACGGGTTATTCACTGATAACACCTGCAGTTAGGCTCATCAGCCGGATTTAGATTTGAATGACCCATTTCACACATGATTATGGAGATATTTATTACAACTTTCATGGTGCATGGGTCTGCGATTTGATCACGGGAGTCACTTCCATATGGAAGAATGTGCCGCTGTAACAGTCCCTTTTTCTAAACTGAAGAATGCATCAAGAGGTCATTATTTTTGGATGGCTATACATAATAAGTTTTTTTTTTTAGAACCTGGAATCAAAAACAGGAACATTGTTGTATATCTCAACATGCCAAAAGTGGAAATTAGCCTATTCCCTGCTGACATACATTTTGTTACCTTGTTTGCCACATTTGTAGCTTTACTTGTTTGTTCGTTTTTTGGAGAAAGAGGCAAAGTAAATTGCTCCACATAATATGGATGGGGAAACTATTTTGGCTATGATTTATGAATAGGTGTGTTTTTGTAAATACCGTATACACGAATAGTGTGGGTTATAAAAATCTCCAGCGGCACACCTGTAGACTTATGCAAGCACACCTGTAACCTGTCAAATATCACGGGCATCTGAAGTTTCGTCCTAGCCCAAGAACTTACCTGAAAATTGGCTGTAACGCCCAACAATGCATCTAGCGAGCGTATCGAGAAGAGAATGGAACGTTCCGTATTTCCTAGAGAGGAGCCCCGGTAGCTTAGTAGGTTAAACGCTGGACTGCTGATCTAGCGGTCCCGGGGTCGTGCCCCGCTGTGGGTGGTAATCATTTCAATCGTAAACGGGGTTCCATTGCACACACCCTTTCATTATAACCTACCCATCGTCCCGATACGACTTTTTTTTATTTTTTTTATTGATTTTTTTTCTTTTCTTCCTATATTCCTTGTTGAGTCACGTAATGGAGAATATATTTCGGGAAACCCGGAACGTTTCATAACCTGCTTGTTGCGTTCGCTATAGACGCATTATTGGGCGTTACAGCCACTTTTCAGGTTCATTCTAGGCTAGGATGAAACTTCAGATACCCATGTCAAAGACCAAGTAAGCCCTCCGGGGATTAGGTACGCTTATATGTATTTAGTATTTAGAATGTTGAAAATTTGCCTCAGCATGAATGATTATTTCTTGTTCAGTAGTATATATTCCGGCGCCCACTTAACTCACTCGGGAAGACATTTGACTCACGAGAAGCTATATATGAACACATAATTTGACATATGAGCCGCGACACGACAAACTTTGTAACCAACAAAGTGGCATATGCAGCCAGCGAAGACTCAGATCAGCCTGGGCACCCGCGCTTAAATCGAAGGTAAGTGTCTAGCTACCTCCACTACTATTATGGAGGCATCAGAGAGCCAAATGAAAGTGACCATCCATAGCATGAATATCATATAACGGCGAACAGGCTGATCATTTATATTTTTGTTTGATTTTTGTGTATGTGCAGGCAATCGCTAACAGTGCCGCGTGTTTCCCAAGGCAACTGATATAGTTCGTGCTGAAATCCGGGCGATCTGTCAAATTTTTAAATTGTCTGGAAAAATATGAGAACATTATAGACTACCATCGGACTGCAATTCAGCCTATCTGTCTATTCATACATATATACCCACCTATCTGCCAGTATACCTGCCTACCTACCTACCTGAGATCTGTACAATTTGCCTCTCCACTCGATCTTTCATTGTTCCAGACTAGAAATGTGTCCATACGACACGGATGCCCCCGCCTAGTGCCCTAAGTAAGATGGCGCCTTGTTTAAGGTATTGGCACTTGTAGCATAACTAGGTTCACAAAGGCAGACTTCTGTGGTACGTTTTATTGTTTACCTTGGGCAGATGTTTTGTGCTTCTTGGATCAAGAGAAGTGTGTGTGTGTGTGGGGGGGGGGGGCGGGGGGGGGGGCGGGGGGTCATGACCGTGATACGTGATAACATTCTGTATCTTACCACAGAAATGGATGCCATGCAACTTTCCAAAAGATATAGCCCCGAAAGAAGTAACTTTTCAAAAACTAACAAACGTAAACCATTATTGTAGGCAATGAAGTCGAAAAAGGGCCATAACTCCCACAATAATAGACGGATGTTACCAAACATCGAACTAAACCTGTATTTTATGATTATATACCTGTGTATAAAATATGAATTCAATACACCAATGCTTTCAAAAGATAATGAATGGAAACCAGTTTTTCATACTAAACGAAGTCGAAAAAAGGGCCATAACTCCCACCATAACCGACGGATTTTGCCGAACATCGAACATTATCTGCATTGTATAATTATATATCTGTGTATAAAATATGAATTCAATACACCAATGCTTTCAAAAGATATCGAACGGAAACCATTTTTTTCATACAAAATAAAGTCTAAAAAGGACCATAACTCCCACAATAATCGACGGATTTTGCCGAACATCGAACTTGGCCTGTATTTTATGATTATATACCTGTGTATAAAATATTAATTTAATACACCAATGGTTTCAAAAGATATCGAACGGAAACCATATTTTCATACAAAATAAAGTGGAATAAGGGCCATGAAGTCGAAAAAGGGCCATAACTCCCACAATAATCGACGGATTTTACCCAACATCAAACTTGACCTGTATCTTATGATTATATAGCTGTGTATGAAATATGAATTCAATACACCAATGCTTTCAAAAGATATTGAACGGAAACTATTTCGTACGTACGTACGCTACGTATGCTCTTACCCTACGTACGTACGGACAGCAGTGATACTATATTTCCCCCCCCCCCCCATTTTAATGGCGGGGGCATAAAAATCGGGTTTAAATTGATTATAATATGTGCGTCGGTATTCTCTGCCCTAGGCTGAGTAATGTGCTCTCTTTATCTGTAATTTCAATTCGTTTTCTTAGAAAATTTGGTCAAATTTCAGGTCCGCAAAAATAAATTGCCTAATTCGCAATTTATATGGTGCTAGAAATGATGTTCTAGTACGGTTTAGTTATCTAAAAGTGTTATTTAAGTGCTTTCAAAATGATTTTCAAAAAGTATTTTTTGTCTGGTTTCGTGTAGGAAATCCAACTGAGAGTTCGCGCTAAGCCATAATGACCGCCTTCGAAGGTAAGTAAAGATGTAAACTTGTGCGAAGTTGCTAATTTTCAGGGAAATGCATTGAATTTTTATGGTTTTATTCAGATTTTTGTATTTGCCACAAATCACCACTTTAACGTTGCTCTGTTGGTCTGAAGTGTATATGTACTAGTCACCTGTTTAAGTTATGTACGTGAAGCTCCTCTGATACTGAAATGTTATAGGCCGATTCTCTCTCTTTCTTTCTCTCTGTGTTCGTCCTTCCAGCCATTCGCCTGCGCGTGTCTCCAGAAGGTACATTTCAGTTGTTCAGAAGCTGTTATCAATAGTGATCAATACATGAACATAGATATAAATACAAAGAAGCCGAGCCGAGTATACTGTATACACGTCGTATGGATGCGAGGGGGGCATTTAGATGTAAACATACAAAACGATGTTGGAGACTCAGGGGACTGTATATTTAGGGGATCCCATATGTACGTACATATACTAGAATATTTTGGAGACAAGGGATATAAATATGCAGGCACACATTGTACTGGGAGACTCGGGACTTTAGATATAAACATACAAATACGTTGTCGGAGACCCCGGGGACTGTACATGTAGGGGATGCTATATATAGACGTACGTAATATACAGGGATCTTTGAGATCAGAGGATAGATTCTGAGAAATCTAAAATTTGATATCGATGAAGGCTGTTATTCTAGATCATCGTCTTTTATATTATTTGGATCCTTTCGAAACTAATAAGTCTTTGAATCGACTGCCCAATTAAAATTAAGAAATTACAGTATGCTTTTTTCTGGTTTCGTCACCAGATATTGTCAGGGTCACTGACGAGGCTTTATTAGCCGAAACTACGTAGTCTGGCCCATGTTCCTACTTCTGTATATATTCTCTGCTCTTGAAGGAACTTTTTAAGATTTTAATCTGCTGCAGACAGAGTGACATGAATGTGAAGGCACACACGATACTATCTGTTTGGGGACCCGGGGAATGGAGACTCGGAGACTGTATAAAATTAGATACATATATGCATACACCTATACATTGACGATTTGTAGACCTGGAGACTCGGAGACTCGGAGACTAGGAGATGAAGGGGACATACATAAATACATACACCTATACACTGACGATTTGGAGACCTGGAGACTCGGAGACTAGGAGATGAAGGGGACATACATAAATGCATACACCTATACACTGACGATTTGGAGACCTGGAGACTCGGAGACTAGGAGATGAAGGGGACCGTGATACATACATACATACATACATACATACATACATACATACATACATACACCTAAACATTGACGATTTGGAGACCTGGAGACTCGGAGATGAAGGGGACATACATACATACATACATACATACATACATACATACGCACGTGTACATACATACATACATACATACATACATACATACATACATACATACATACATACATACATTATGGAGATATAAACATAGATACATACATACATCATGGAGATATATATACATATACACATCATGGAGATTGATACACATATAGGGTAATATAATATTTCGTGTGGTCTTACATGACTTTCTTCCCAAATTTCCCAATTAGCTATGTATGTATAAAATACATCATTGTAATCAGTGGAATAATAGCTTCTAGCTTATACGTTATAATAGATTCGCAAATGTTAATTTATATGTGTTATTTAGGTCCAAAAACGAAGATTCGCGTAATTTGAATAAATTGTGTTAAGAAACTTATGGTTTATAGAAAGAAAACTATGGGCTCTGATGGAAGAAACTTCTCATTGACACATTTCTATGATTATTATACCAGATTAAAGAGCTTGAAATGCTCTTTCGTGCTAGACGTTATAATTTAATGTCGGAAAATATATTAAATAAGAAAATTTAATTTATTTATGAGCTTCTATACATTTCCCTATTAAACTGAGAACCGCATACAGGTAACCGCTTATCTCCGGCCCTCTTGGAGATTATCGGAAAATCCCGTCACTATAACGAGAATTCTTCCCTATGGAATACTGTTTAATAAGATTTAAACAGTGGCACAATAAAAGTTTCACCCTGTAGCACGCCAAGAAACAAGTGCATAATTGATATGTGTGGTAGTGTGTGTGGGGAGGAGGGGGCGGGGGGGTGGTGAAATGGCCTTTCAAGGCAGGTGAGGGGTATTAAGGAATAGAAAGCTATGGAATTTTCGTTTCTCCAAATCTGGGTCCCTTCCTTTTTTGTTCTAAATAAAATTGAAAGGGGAGTAACAAACTGAGTGAATCTTTCGGCTTTTTCAGGCTTAGAAGCGATTTTATTTTCTTCATAAAATGATGTTTTAAAATACGCACTTAATCCTTCAAAACGTTTGTACTTTCAGTTTCTAATTATAGATGCGTTGTAATGTCATATAGCTTCTATCCGAATGTATGACCTTGCTAATTATCTGGGTGTACATATAACAAATCTTTTAAAATTATGGGCTGTTTTATAGGTGTGAAAAACTTTCGTTCCGAACCTTTAAGGAGAGATCCGGCACTGCTTAGACTAGTCTGCGTAAATGCGCATTCTATTCGGAAAAAATATAGTACGCACTGAAATTGATATGATGTTGCGTGTTTTGATAACCTGACTCTCCCTGCACTTACTGAGCAGACTGCGCATATGTGAAAGCTGATATGCACAGTTCGCTTATGCTCACCTGAAGTGTTTTTTCGCGCGACACAACTCTAAATATTCTAACCACATTCAATGATTACAGATTTGTGCCTCAGGTTCAGCTGACACAGAACGCTGAAACAACGGCGTGGCATTGACGTTGATTAAACGTTACTATGACGTTGAATTGACGTTGATATTGACGGTTTACATGTAACTTGAGACATAGCTGATTATATGAGGTGCAAATTTGTACTCAGTAATAAGGAGGCTCATTAAAGATGTTTTTCTATAGTTTATACACTGGGCACACACCACTGAATCACATTGAATCAACGTTGATTCACTGTTGATTCAGCGTTGATTCAATGATGATTCAGCATTTAATTTCCGCAGGCTTGGTGAGGCTGAACCGCAAACAGCGCAGATCCTGATATGACTGCTCTGCTAGGCCCGCAATGTGTGCCCCGGTAGTAAGAACAGCAGGATATTATAACTTTTACTGATCTCAAACTCTCGCGGCAGTGCAGGCTCTCTCGTAAACGATGCACTGCACTTACTCTGACAGACAACGCAGTTACATGGACTTATCCTGGTACCCACCGTTTGTGTGTAGCGTCAAACATATTTTACCCGGACAGGGCTAATAACATTCAAAACAAGAGATGAGCATAAAATGCACGTGAAAATAAGATCGACACTTGATTATCCTGATTGCCAATGATGTAACCCAAGAGCCGCACCCTCGGAAAATTGCCACATGCGACGAGAAGAATCAGCCCAGTCTGTGGTAACATGTATGCGTTCACAACATGTATAAGCAATCATGAGCATCATACACTGTGGCGTCGTAAAGAGCGCGAAAAGAAAAGACACTAATGGGACTGCATTCGCTTTTCCCAAGATGGGGTGAAATACATTTTCCCTTGCGCATACCTCGTGTCATGATAAAACCAGTCTTATTTCATAAGCAAAACGCGCGTGTCTTGACTAGACGCATGCGCAATCAGAGCACGGTAGACTACACATGAGCGTAGACATATCTTGGTACCTCCTGGTTGCGTATACATACATATTTCGCTGAAAATATTATGGGTTGAAGCACATTTTTTCCTTGCGCAGGCCATTTGAGTCGTGTCGTGATAAAGTCAGCCTTGTGGTGTATGCAAAACGCCTATGTCCAGACTAGTCTGTGCACTAGCACAATCAGAACAGGTTAGGCGCAATAAATATGCCTTCTGGAAATCAAACGGTGAACTGCACTTACTCTGACAGACTACGCAGTTGCACAGACTTATCTTGGTACCCACTGTTTGCGTATAGTGTCAAACATATTTTGCCCGGACAAGGCTCATATCGTTTAAAGAGATGAGCATAAAATGCACGTGCAAATATAACCGACCCTTGATTATCAATGATGTAATCCAAGAGCTGCAAGATTAACAAAAAATAAATAAAAATAACCGCAGTGATCCAAAATTTTGGGATAGATGTATCTGAAAAATCACTTTAGAATCAGATCAAGATGTGCAATGCGTTATATCCTATCAGTATTTTTGACACACTGTCAGCTACTTTTAGCATTTGTTTAAATTTTAGAATAATCTGGTAATTTAAAGGTATCCCAATAGAGAGAGTAAATAAAAACGATGGAAATTGTTTGAACAGCATTGCAAGACACCCAGCAGGCACATGACGTCGTAATGATGTCAAAATGGGGTCGATGCGACGCCACCATGCCGCATAGACGTCAATACGACGTCATTTCGACGTCATGTGCCTGCTGGGCAGTAAGTATTTCCCAGCGGGCACATGACGTCAGAATGACGTCGATGAAATGTAATGTTTGCGTCCACGTCAATGCGACGTCATTATAACGTTGTGTGCCTGCTGGGTAGTATGTATCAATGTGAAGATCTGATCCGTCTCCTTGAGCTTCCAATTAGGTATCCGTTTATCTGAATCAGAAAAAAATGAGCTGCGACACGAGAAAGCAACAAAGTGGAAGTGCGCCCATCGCAGACTCAGATCAGCCTGGGCATCCGCCTAGTATGATCACAGTCTTTTCTAAGCGCTTTAACGGTAGCTAAGGATCTAACGTGGCGCGCTACCTTCATGTGGACAGCAAAGACTCTGATCAGACTGGGTGGATGCCCGGGCTTATCTGAGTCTGCGCTGGGCGCACAACCACTTTGTTGGTTTTCTCGCGTCGTGGTTCAAAATAATGATATTGGAAGTCTGCCCACAGTCATCATACATAACTAATTTATTCTAGGTCCACGTTTCATTAACATCGATCTTCAGACGAAAGAAGCAATTCTCTAGGGAAAAGAAATAATGCCAGAATTTGTGCATATTGCCAAAATTGATAAATTCTGCATTTCTATCATACAAAACTAAAATTGACAAGAAAAATGTCAGAACTGCCTTTTTAATTTACTTGTTATTTTTTTTATTTGTTTTAACTATTGCAGAACTTGAATGTACAGAAAATTAGATGTGCCTGCGTGTGGGTTTTACTGCCCAAATATAGGTATGTGCTACATAGGAATTTTTGCAATCCTTTATTAGTCTTACGGGCCACCAGGGTTCATCTCCCATAAAGTGCAGGTTACTATGATGCTTATGTTGGTTTCATCTGTTTGTGCGACTCCACTTTGGTTGAAGGTACATCATTTTAGAGTCCAGATGCGCTCAAACAGGCGCACATGCTGCGACTTTGTACCCATGTCCCTGTGCTTGCACCACATCCATGTTGTAGCAGACAGACCGCAGTAAACAGTATCCAGGACGCAGTAGACAGACAGTAGACACTTCACTGGACAGTAAATAGTATACAGAAAACCGCGAACAACATGCACTACTTTTCAGCATGCTCCAAAGCGAAGGGCGAGTGGACAGTGCACAGCAGACGGTAAACGGTCTATAACGTTGAGGGAAAAGTATTTTCCTTCGCACAGCTTTGAGATACATATATAGTGATCGTGAAATTGGGGGAAGAAAACTATCAAAGAAAAAAGAAATAAAAACAGAAAATAAAGAAAAGCAGACAAAAGTCTGCAGCACCCGGTATTCCCAGGCGGTCACCCATCCAAGTACTAACCGGGCCCGACGTTGCTTAATTTCCGTGATCGGACGAGAACCGATGTTTTCAATGTATTATGGCCGTAGACAACAAAGTACCGATTTTCAACATTTACAAAGTGTACTTTTGAGAGTTTGCGATCAGTAATAGCCTATCCTGCAGTTCTTACTACTGGGACACACATTGCAGGCCTAGTAGAGCAGTCGTATCAGGATCTGCGCTGTTTACATTTCAGTCTCATCATGCAGCAGACAAAAAAGTTGAATCATCATCGAATCAACGTTGATTCGATGTGATTCGATGTTTTGTGATCATCGATTAAATTATGGCAAAACATCTTCGATAAGCCTCTTTATTTCGGAGTACTAATTCGCGCCTCATATGATAAGCTTTTGTCTGAAGTAAAAAGTAACCGTCAATATCAACGTTAATTCAACGGCACAGTGACGTTTAAACAACGTTAATGACACGACGTTGTGTGTCAGCTGAGCATGAGGAATAAATCTGTTATCATTGAATGTGGCTGGAATATTTAGTGTTGCGCCACGCGAAGAAAGTCTTCAGATGAGCATATGCACAGTCTGCTGAGTAAGTGCATGGAAAGTCAAACACGCAACATCTTACTAATTCCAGTACGTAATACACTTTTTCTGACTAGTCTAACATCTGGCAGAAAACTCGTTACGGTGTAAAATCGATAACTCTGTACTACCTGTAAATTTTAGCCCTTGGCCATAAATGGAATTGCTTCCCTTTCCAGCGTTTTAATGGTTAATAGAGAGAACTTAGAAAAAATTCGACCAAGCTTCGAATCAATAGTAAGCAAAATTAGGCGTTCAGGGAAGAAATTTCCCAATTAGCTATGTATGTATACAATACATCATTGTAATCAGTGGAATAACAGCTTCTAGCTCATACGTTATAATAGATTCGCAAATGTTAATTTATATGTGTTATTTAGGTCCAAAAACGAAGATTCGCGTAATTTGAATAAATTGTGTTAAGAAACTTATGGTTTATAGAAAGAAAAGTAAAAAGTATGCAAAGACCAGGAACTGAAACAATCAAAATCCAAATCCAGCCCTCAAACCATAGTTGGAAACAACTAAGATTACAAATAATCAAGATACAGAGAACATATGGTCAACCGAGTGAGCAGCTTGTTCCCAAAAGGTGGCCACTCAGCAACCCAAACCGAACCAAAAATAATAAGAACATACATAAGGTAAAACATCACAGAAACTCTGACACCAAAAACAGGCAACAGAGAACCACAACAGAACTACCGCCTTGGAACGGTCAGTAATGAATTACTGGGGGGGCTTAAATCGATTTTACAGGCCCAACCTCACCCTCAGTTACTGAAGTGGTACAAAACATTTAGTTGGTTGTTCGGTTCGCATGATAACCCTCTAACTCGTCAATGAATCATCACGGTAAACACATAAATCAAATTTCAACACCATGAAGAAGCAAAGACGAGGACTCAACAGATACAACAGGCCGTCTGACAGGTGGAGATCCCTGTCCTGCCAAACAACCCCACTGGAAATCTGAAGCAAAAGAAGGTCACCAGTTGAGCCCCGGTGGACCAAGCAACAGACAAAAAGGCTCCGGTCCCAACCAACTAAAATATATAGCTTTAGGTCGGGGCCATCATAGAGTCTGACGACCGATCCCCCGGTGTGCATTAAAGAGTGCAGCAAAGTTATCAACCGTGATGGGCTCTGATGGAAGAAACTTCTCATTGACACATTTCTATGATTATTATACCAGATTAAAGAGCTTGAAATGCTCTTTCGTGCTAGACGTTATAATTTAATGTCGGAAAATATATTAAATAAGAAAATTTAATTTATTTATGAGCTTCTATACATTTCCCTATTAAACTGAGAACCGCATACAGGTAACCGCTTATCTCCGGCCCTCTTGGAGATTATCGGAAAATCCCGTCACTATAACGAGAATTCTTCCCTATGGAATACTGTTTAATAAGATTTAAACAGTGGCACAATAAAAGTTTCACCCTGTAGCACGCCAAGAAACAAGTGCATAATTGATATGTGTGGTAGTGTGTGTGGGGAGGAGGGGGCGGGGGGGGGGGGGGGGGTGGTGAAATGGCCTTTCAAGGCAGGTGAGGGGTATTAAGGAATAGAAAGCTATGGAATTTTCGTTTCTCCAAATCTGGGTCCCTTCCTTTTTTGTTCTAAATAAAATTGAAAGGGGAGTAACAAACTGAGTGAATCTTTCGGCTTTTTCAGGCTTAGAAGCGATTTTATTTTCTTCATAAAATGATGTTTTAAAATACGCACTTAATCCTTCAAAACGTTTGTACTTTCAGTTTCTAATTATAGATGCGTTGTAATATCATGTAGCTTCTATCCGAATGTATGACCTTGCTAATTATCTGGGTGTACATATAACAAATCTTTTAAAATTATGGGCTGTTTTATAGGTGTGAAAAACTTTCGTTCCGAACCTTTAAGGAGAGATCCGGCACTGCTTAGACTAGTCTGCGTAAATGCGCATTCTATTCGGAAAAAATATAGTACGCACTGAAATTGATATGATGTTGCGTGTTTTGATAACCTGACTCTCCCTGCACTTACTGAGCAGACTGCGCATATGTGAAAGCTGATATGCACAGTTCGCTTATGCTCACCTGAAGTGTTTTTTCGCGCGACACAACTCTAAATATTCTAACCACATTCAATGATTACAGATTTGTGCCTCAGGTTCAGCTGACACAGAACGCTGAAACAACGGCGTGGCATTGACGTCGATTAAACGTTACTATGACGTTGAATTGACGTTGATATTGACGGTTTACATGTAACTTGAGACATAGCTGATTATATGAGGTGCAAATTTGTACTCAGTAATAAGGAGGCTCATTAAAGATGTTTTTCTATAGTTTATACACTGGGCACACACCACTGAATTACATTGAATCAACGTTGATTCACTGTTGATTCAGCGTTGATTCAATGATGATTCAGCATTTAATTTCCGAAGGCTTGGTGAGGCTGAACCGCAAACAGCGCAGATCCTGATATGACTGCTCTGCTAGGCCCGCAATGTGTGCCCCGGTAGTAAGAACAGCAGGATATTATAACTTTTACTGATCTCAAACTCTCGCCGCAGTGCAGGCTCTCTCGTAAACGATGCACTGCACTTACTCTGACAGACAACGCAGTTACATGGACTTATCCTGGTACCCACTGTTTGTGTATAGCGTCAAACATATTTTACCCGGACAGGGCTAATAACATTCAAAACAAGAGATGAGCATAAAATGCACGTGAAAATAAGATCGACACTTGATTATCCTGATTGCCAATGATGTAACCCAAGAGCCGCACCCTCGGAAAATTGCCACATGCGACGAGAAGAATCAGCCCAGTCTGTGGTAACATGTATGCGTTCACAACATGTATAAGCAATCTTGAGCATCATACACTGTGGCGTCGTAAAGAGCGCGAAAAGAAAAGACACTAATGGGACTGCATTCGCTTTTCCCAAGATGGGGTGAAATACATTTTCCCTTGCGCATACCTCGTGTCATGATAAAACCAGTCTTATTTCATAAGCAAAACGCGCGTGTCTTGACTAGACGCATGCGCAATCAGAGCACGGTAGACTACACATGAGCGTAGACATATCTTGGTACCTCCTGGTTGCGTATACATACATATTTCGCTGAAAATATTATGGGTTGAAGCACATTTTTTCCTTGCGCAGGCCATTTGAGTCGTGTCGTGATAAAGTCAGCCTTGTGGTGTATGCAAAACGCCTATGTCCAGACTAGTCTGTGCACTAGCACAATCAGAACAGGTTAGGCGCAATAAGTATGCCTTCTGGAAATCAAACGGTGAACTGCACTTACTCTGACAGACTACGCAGTTGCACAGACTTATCTTGGTACCCACTGTTTGCGTATAGTGTCAAACATATTTTGCCCGGACAAGGCTCATATCGTTTAAAGAGAAGAGCATAAAATGCACGTGCAAATATAACCGACCCTTGATTATCAATGATGTAATCCAAGAGCTGCAAGATTAACAAAAAATAAATAAAAATAACCGCAGTGATCCAAAATTTTGGGATAGATGTATCTGAGAAATCACTTTAGAATCAGATCAAGATGTGCAATGCGTTATATCCTATCAGTATTTTTGACACACTGTCAGCTACTTTTAGCATTTGTTTAAATTTTGGAATAATCTGGTAATTTAAAGGTATCCCAATAGAGAGAGTAAATAAAAACGATGGAAATTGTTTGAACAGCATTGCAAGACACCCAGCAGGCACATGACGTCGTAATGATGTCAAAATGGGGTCGATGCGACGCCACCATGCCGCATAGACGTCAATACGACGTCATTTCGACGTCATGTGCCTGCTGAGCAGTAAGTATTTTGCCAGCGGGCACATGACGTCAGAATGACGTCGATGAAATGTAATGTTTGCGTCCACGTCAATGCGACGTCATTATAACGTTGTGTGCCTGCTGGGTAGTATGTATCAATGTGAAGATCTGATCCGTCTCCTTGAGCTTCCAATTAGGTATCCGTTTATCTGAATCAGAAAAAAATGAGCTGCGACACGAGAAAGCAACAAAGTGGAAGTGCGCCCATCGCAGACTCAGATCAGCCTGGGCATCCGCCTAGTATGATCACAGTCTTTTCTAAGCGCTTTAACGGTAGCTAAGGATCTAACGTGGCGCGCTACCTTCATGTGGACAGCAAAGACTCTGATCAGACTAGGTGGATGCCCGTGCTTATCTGAGTCTGCGCTGGGCGCACAACCACTTTGTTGGTTTTCTCGCGTCGTGGTTCAAAATAATGATATTGGAAGTCTGCCCACAGTCATCATACATAACTAATTTATTCTAGGTCCACGTTTCATTTACATCGATCTTCAGACCAAAGAAGCAATTCTCTAGGGAAAAGAAATAATGCCAGAATTTGTGCATATTGCCAAAATTGATAAATTCTGCATTTCTATCATACAAAACTAAAATTGACAAGAAAAATGTCAGAACTGCCTTTTTAATTTACTTGTTATTTTTTTATTTGTCTTAACTATTGCAGAACTTAAATGTACAGAAAATTAGATGTGCCTGCGTGTGGGTTTTACTGCCCAAATATAGGTATGTGCTACATAGGAATTTTTGCAATCCTTTATTAGTCTTACGGGCCACCAGGGTTCATCTCCCATAAAGTGCAGGTTACTATGATGCTTATGTTGGTTTCATCTGTTTGTGCGACTCCACTTTTGTTGAAGGTACATCATTTTAGAGTCCAGATGCGCTCAAACAGGCGCACATGCTGCGACTTTGTACCCATGCCCCTGTGCTTGCACCACATCCATGTTGTAGCAGACAGACCGCAGTAAACAGTATCCAGGACGCAGTAGACAGACAGTAGACACTTCACTGGACAGTAAATAGTATACAGAAAACCGCGAACAACATGCACTACTTTTCAGCATGCTCCAAAGCGAAGGGCGAGTGGACAGTGCACAGCAGACGGTAAACGGTCTATAACGTTGAGGGAAAAGTATTTTCCTTCGCACAGCTTTGAGATACATATATAGTGATCGTGAAATTGGGGGAAGAAAACTATCAAAGAAAAAAGAAATATAAACAGAAAATAAAGAAAAGCAGACAAAAGTCTGCAGCACCCGGTATTCCCAGGCGGTCACCCATCCAAGTACTAACCGGGCCCGACGTTGCTTAATTTCCGTGATCGGACGAGAACCGATGTTTTCAATGTATTATGGCCGTAGACAACAAAGTACCGATTTTCAACATTTACAAAGTGTACTTTTGAGAGTTTGCGATCAGTAATAGCCTATCCTGCAGTTCTTACTACTGGGACACACATTGCAGGCCTAGTAGAGCAGTCGTATCAGGATCTGCGCTGTTTACATTTCAGTCTCATCATGCAGCAGACAAAAAAGTTGAATCATCATCGAATCAACGTTGATTCGATGTGATTCGATGTTTTGTGATCATCGATTAAATTATGGCAAAACATCTTCGATAAGCCTCTTTATTTCGGAGTACTAATTCGCGCCTCATATGATAAGCTTTTGTCTGAAGTAAAAAGTAACCGTCAATATCAACGTTAATTCAACGGCACAGTGACGTTTAAACAACGTTAATGACACGACGTTGTGTGTCAGCTGAGCATGAGGAATAAATCTGTTATCATTGAATGTGGCTGGAATGTTTAGTGTTGCGCCACGCGAAGAAAGTCTTCAGATGAGCATATGCACAGTCTGCTGCGTAAGTGCATGGAAAGTCAAACACGCAACATCTTACTAATTCCAGTACGTAATACACTTTTTCTGACTAGTCTAACATCTGGCAGAAAACTCGTTACGGTGTAAAATCGATAACTCTGTACTACCTGTAAATTTTAGCCCTTGGCCATAAATGGAATTGCTTCCCTTTCCAGCGTTTTAATGGTTAATAGAGAGAACTTTGAAAAATTTCGACCAAGCTTCGAATCAATAGTAAGCAAAATTAGGCGTTCAGGGAAGAAATTTCCCAATTAGCTATGTATGTATAAAATACATCATTGTAATCAGTGGAATAATAGCTTCTAGCTTATACGTTATAATAGATTCGCAAATGTTAATTTATATGTGTTATTTAGGTCCAAAAACGAAGATTCGCGTAATTTGAATAAATTGTGTTAAGAAACTTATGGTTTATAGAAAGAAAACTATGGGCTCTGATGGAAGAAACTTCTCATTGACACATTTCTATGATTATTATACCAGATTAAAGAGCTTGAAATGCTCTTTCGTGCTAGACGTTATAATTTAATGTCGGAAAATATATTAAATAAGAAAATTTAATTTATTTATGAGCTTCTATACATTTCCCTATTAAACTGAGAACCGCATACAGGTAACCGCTTATCTCCGGCCCTCTTGGAGATTATCGGAAAATCCCGTCACTATAACGAGAATTCTTCCCTATGGAATACTGTTTAATAAGATTTAAACAGTGGCACAATAAAAGTTTCACCCTGTAGCACGCCAAGAAACAAGTGCATAATTGATATGTGTGGTAGTGTGTGTGGGGAGGAGGGGGCGGGGGGGGTGGTGAAATGGCCTTTCAAGGCAGGTGAGGGGTATTAAGGAATAGAAAGCTATGGAATTTTCGTTTCTCCAAATCTGGGTCCCTTCCTTTTTTGTTCTAAATAAAATTGAAAGGGGAGTAACAAACTGAGTGAATCTTTCGGCTTTTTCAGGCTTAGAAGCGATTTTATTTTCTTCATAAAATGATGTTTTAAAATACGCACTTAATCCTTCAAAACGTTTGTACTTTCAGTTTCTAATTATAGATGCGTTGTAATGTCATATAGCTTCTATCCGAATGTATGACCTTGCTAATTATCTGGGTGTACATATAACAAATCTTTTAAAATTATGGGCTGTTTTATAGGTGTGAAAAACTTTCGTTCCGAACCTTTAAGGAGAGATCCGGCACTGCTTAGACTAGTCTGCGTAAATGCGCATTCTATTCGGAAAAAATATAGTACGCACTGAAATTGATATGATGTTGCGTGTTTTGATAACCTGACTCTCCCTGCACTTACTGAGCAGACTGCGCATATGTGAAAGCTGATATGCACAGTTCGCTTATGCTCACCTGAAGTGTTTTTTCGCGCGACACAACTCTAAATATTCTAACCACATTCAATGATTACAGATTTGTGCCTCAGGTTCAGCTGACACAGAACGCTGAAACAACGGCGTGGCATTGACGTTGATTAAACGTTACTATGACGTTGAATTGACGTTGATATTGACGGTTTACATGTAACTTGAGACATAGCTGATTATATGAGGTGCAAATTTGTACTCAGTAATAAGGAGGCTCATTAAAGATGTTTTTCTATAGTTTATACACTGGGCACACACCA
>CAXDIV010000061.1:0-50097 GCA_963989385.1 Ctena decussata
TAACTACAGATATTCTGTGTGAAAGATACACTGGCGCTCACGTATTTGTACACATTCAAAACGCGTCGGGGACGCAGTTGATGCGCGCGGGATACGCGGTAATTATGGACGCGAATATTTTTGTAGCCAATGAAAATTCGTTCTCAGTTTTGCGTATATCGCGAAGCGACGCGTGCAACGCGCATTTTATGCAAATTTCATGGACCCAATCAAAATTGCGCACATGATACGGGTAGTGACGTAGTCCTTTGCGTCTCAACGCGCGCGTACGGGAACCAATCAAAATCGCGTATTGAATGCGCATTTTAATGAGGTCAACTTTAAGTAAATCATGTGAAAGAAAGAGCCATTAGTCTACATCAAGCTTGATGTCGAATGCTCATTTGGTGTTACTTAAACCATAACGGGAAAGAAAGAAAAAAAAAAAGCCTAGAAACTCGACCGGCAACTCAAAACTAAATGCGACTGGGACAGTCCCATGACACTTCGCCATTGAAGCAGTGACCTATAGGTCACTGATTGAAGTGGAAATAAATCGCACTCTTCAGCCATAAATTCCTTTCGTACCAGAAATTAAAATCGTGGAATCTGAAATTAATAAGGCCTTTATGGAAAACAAGTGCCTGGCGGCAGTCACTTTGAATCTTAAAAAGGCATTTGACCTTATATGGACTTCAGGGACCCTCTTCAAGCTAAACGAATTCGGCACCAATGGAAATATGTTCCGCTTCATTCATAACGCCTTAAACGGCAAAAGAATTCAAGTCGGGGTGGGGGATAAAAACCTCTGATCAACATGACTTGGAAATGGCTGTCTCCAGGGCAGTGTCCTCAGCCCTATCCTATTCATTGTAATAATTTACCCTTGATGATGCCCTGGGGGGGGACCCAAACCTCTCTCTTTCTCAGTTTGCAGATGACAGTGCCATCTGGACCTAGCACTCCTCTCCCAAACATGCTCTCGTAAAACTCCAATCAGTTCTCCAGACAATCAAGATATGGTCCAAGCTCTGGGGCTTCAAAATCCCCACTATTAAGACAAAGGCTATAATTTTCACTAAAAAAAATACTTAATATTGAATCACTTCAAAAACTCTCCCTTTTTTGGGACAGAAATAGAATTTAGTGACCATATCACCTTCCTGGGTGTGATCCTAGATAGCAAACTAACATGGGGTCAGCATATTAAAAATCTGATTGAAAAATGTAATAAAGACCTAAACCTCTTGAGGATGGTTTCAGGCACCTCCTATGAAGCAGATAAAAAAATCCTATTGACATTATATAAGGCCCTAATCCTCAGTAAAAGTCGATTATGGTGCGCAAGCTTATAACTCGGCACCCAAACATCTACTCTCAAAGCTCAAGACCTCATCCAAAACAACTTAGCACTCCGTATGGCTACGAGGGCATACCACTCCGCCCCTATTAATGCTTTAGAAATTGAATGTGGAATTAAACTCCTACAGCTGAAGGTGCCGGGCTGCGTAGCGCAATCGATAGGGCACCTGACTCATGCCAGAGGTCTTGGGTTCGAGAACCCGGTTGGACCACATACTTTGTTTCTCCTTCCACTGATTCAAGAAAGGCAGTTGTCAATTATTGACCACCGGCACTTACAACCATACCAAACCCTCAAAACTGGACGTTTATTCCCTAATAAATGAAGCAGTAACCGAAAAATGGCAATCCCAATGGACCAATAGCAACAAGGGCCACACCTTCCATTTCGTCAAACCAAAGGTTAAACTTCAATGTGACGTATATAGTCTCAATAGACGTCTTGACATAGCCTATTCCTGACTAAGGCTAGGACACTGCGGGCAGGGCTGCCTTCACTACAGTAACCTGTCGGCCCTATGCCCCCACTGCAATGATGCAGAAGATCTCAACCATATCTTCTTTGACTGTGTGGCCCCATAACAATCAAAGGCGAGACCATAGAATCCACCATATTCAAGTTAGGCTATCACACAATAGACCTGAGACTGCTCCTGTCTCCCCCAAAGAAACATGCAAATACAATACAGAAGGTAGTCTTTGAATACCTGGACAAAACCAATATCATTGCCAGGATATAGATAGATTCCAATACAATAGGGAAAAAAATCCCCCTAATTTTCTCTAATTTGAGCCCCTGTTGCTAACCACCTACCAAGCCCTTTCCCAAAATCCCTGGATCCACATTAATACCCTACTAAGTGCAATGCTCATGACAAAAACTCCCATTACCCAGTAAAAGCCCCAGAACCCATCTGTACGACTACAATCTGACTTTCCCTACGGTCGTATAAATAACCTTTGTCTATTGACAATAAAGGCTAAAATTAATGTGTATCCAACCTCCTTAACCTCACACCCAGGCTAAGTTACCTGGAAACTAAATAAACCATAATAAGGTTCAGCACATTTGCTCCCTAGAAACAGCCAAAAGAAACTACCCTCTTTTCCCGTCAATCCGCAATAAGAAATAAGCTATAGTCCTCTGGTCCATTAATAATACTCTCCATTTCTTCCCCACCCCTAAATTAATGTGTATCCAACCTCCTTAATCTCACACCCAGGCTTAGTTACCTGGAAACTAAATAAACCATTATAAGGTTCAACTCATTTGCTCCCTAGAAACAGCCAAAAGAAACAGCCATCCTTTTTGAACAACCCGCAATAAGAAATAAGCTACTGTCCCCGTGTATATTAATAATATTCTCCATTTCCCCTCCAAAAAATAATGTGTATCCAACCTCCTTAATCTCATAACCAGGCTTAATTACCTGGAAACCAACTGAACCATTATAAGGTTCATCACATTTTCTCCCTAGAAACAGCCAAAAGAAACCGCCGTTCTTTTTGAACAACCCGCAATAAGAAATAAGCTACTGTCCCCGTGTCTATTAATAATATTCTCCATTTCCCCTCCAAAATATAATGTGTATCCAACCTCCTTAATCTCATACCCAGGCTTAGTTACCTGGAAACCAACTGAACCATTATAAGGCTCATCACATTTGCTCCCTAGAAACAGCCAAAAGAAACCGCCGTCCTTTTTGAACAACCCGAAATAAGAAATAAGCTACTGTCCCCGTGTCTATTAATAATATTCTCCATTTCCCCTCCAAAAAATAATGTGTATCCAACCTCCTTAATCTCATACCCAGGCTTAGTTACCTGGAAACCAACTGAACCATTATAAGGTTCATCACATCTGCTCCCTAGAAACAGCCAAAAGAAACCGCCGTCCTTTTTGAACAACCCGCAATAAGAAATAAGCTACTGTCCCCGTGTCTATTAATAATATTCTCCATTTCCCCTCCAAAAAATGTGTATCCAACCTCCTTAATCTCATACCCAGGCTTAGTTACCTGGAAACCAACTGAACCATTATAAGGTTCATCACATTTGCTCCCTAGAAACAGCAAAAAGAAACTGCTCTCTATTCCCAACAATCCACAATAAGAAATTAGCTACAGTCCTGTTGTTGACAAATAATATTCTCCATTTCCCAAAATATTAGAACACTAAAAAAACTCCCATGAAAATACAGGACCCTAAAACTTTAAATATGCAATAAATTTTGGAACCAACTCAACCAAGATAAGGTTTAGAACAAATGCTACAGTACTAGGTCCCAAAAGGAATTTTTACCCTACCTACCTCCCTCCCAACAGAATTAAGCTACGGTTTTCTCTGTGTAGAGGATATCTGTTTCGATTCGGCACAGATTGTTCTGCAATAAGGTAATCCGAAGAGAACCCACTTGTCTGTTCAGACTATACCATTTCCAATTTAATGCAAGTTACTTCGTAGTAAAATAATGTGTTTGATTGGGTGCAAGTTACTTTGCAGTAAAGTAAATGCAGCCTGCTCAAATGTTAACATGACCTAAACATGCCCGAGGTCAGTTCAAAAATAAATTTTAATGCGGCTTTGCTTCGGTTTGCTGTTTAGACAGGACTTTTAATCCGAAGTAAAAGTGAATTCGGATTCGATCCAAGGTACTCTGTAGGATTAGTTTAATTACTTCGAATAAGTTTTTAATTCGAATAAGATTTGCTAGTCTAAACATTTAATTCAAAGCAAATTCTGATTCGATTCTGATTAAAACTCTAGTCTAAACAGGATTATTGAAGTATTGGAAATTCAGGCATGCGAATGTTTTTACATTGTCTCAAAGGCAAGGATAATTGCTTATTTGTGGCCTTGGTTGTGGAGAAAACTGGAGTACCTGAAGAATACCACCAACCTTCCTGCAGAGACTGTCCGAGTGATTCTGCTTCCTGCCGAGGATCTCGGCAGGAAGCAGAGTCATGTGGACAGTCTTGGTAGGAAGCCAATTTTCGAGGACAGAAGTCTCTGCAGGAAGCAAGAGATCGCGGACAGTCTCGGCAGAAGCCAAACATGATGTGAGGTCCGCCGAGACTGTCCGCGAGTTCTTGCTTCCTGCAGAGACTTCTGTACATGATAAATGGCTTCCTGCAGAGACTGTCCGCGTGATTCTGCTTCCTGTCGAGCCTCTCGACAGGAAGCAGAATCACAGTCTCGACAGGAAGCAAGAACTCGCGGACAGTCTCGGTGGAAGCCAAATATGATGTACAGTCTCTACAGGAAGCGAAAATTAGAGGAATCGATTATAGCCTGTGGTATTCAGTGTTTAACTCAATATAATAGTCTGGGTCCAAATTTCACTGGTCAGTTTAATTCTTAGCGAGGATTACCGTGTGTGTTCTGGCCCAGATAAGTTGTGACTTTTTTTTCCGTTTGTTTGTTTTCTGGGCTTAGAAGTTAAGAAAAATAGAAGTTATGTATAGTTTCTAAGCCTAGAAGTTCTATTATAGAGTTAGTCTAAATAGTAGTTAATGAGTCCCATTGAATTCAGAAATCGAGACGTTACGAGTTGTTATGTAAAAATTGACCCAGATAATGCGGGACTACTTTATGGTTCCCGTCTTCTGCGCATCGATTCGGTCAGATTCCCGATAGAGAGATCGAGACAATATTTAATTAACTTAGTAACTTATATTGTTTTAAGCTATCTTAAAACTATTTTAATTAGGCCAACGTACAATCTGCGGTTGTACGCGTATTGAACAAGTCATGAATATTCATGTTACCAACGTTTGCGTCTCCCGCGTCGAGACGCGTCAGGGCGCGTCTAGACGCGTCTGATGCGCGGTTCTAGGTGATACGCTCGCAGCACGCGCATGCAACGCGGTACGAACGCGTTTTTGGTGTACAAATACGTGAGCGCCAGTGTACCATCAACATCAGCAGAATATCAACTTCAGCAGAATCTTTATAATGTCTTCGTAGATTTAAAAAAAAAGCATTCGGCAAGGCTTGACATATAGCCTTTTTGCCACCATGCGGAAAGATAATACAAATAAAGTCCCAGAGGGAGATCAAGGTTCAAGGACAAAAGCTGGGAACGATTACCAGTTTCAAGTATCTTCGGGCTGTTGTCTTAGATGAGGGCTCAAAACCGGAGGTTCTCTCAAGAACTGCACAAGCCACTGCAGCTCTGACAAATCTGAGGCGAATTTTAAGGGAAAACAACAGATCTATTGTATCGTAAATGAAACTGATGCGCTGTCATATCCAGATAACTGTATGTCTGTGAGGCATGGAACTTGACAGCACAGTTATAGAAAAAACACAGGCTTGTTAGATGAAATGTTACCAAAGTTTACTTAATATCTCATACAAGGATCATGTCACTAAATGAATTAGAATATTCGCAGAAAGATGTCAGCAGCCACTGGAAAGTATGAAGATCTCCCTTGGTCAAGAAACTAAAACTGACTGTAGTTAACAAAATAACGCCTGTAATACTTATCAAAGATGACAATACGATAATTTGAAAGTGAAACTTGTTTTAGACATGGGGACAAAAACACTCCTTTTACGACCCTGTGCCTATAATGAATCGGCATACGTTCAGGGTAAGAAGCTCTGCCATTTTATTTTGTTTTATTTCTTTGCCACATTTCTAAATTGGAGTCAGATCTTAAAGAAGTAGCTCCTCTTGGAGATAAAAATTCTACTTTAAGGATAAACCTATTTTGTATCTATTTTGTCGTACACGGAGACCAATCGGAAGTCCCTAAAGAAGTTTCTCGTTCTTAAACTCACTAAAATAAAAAAAATAAAAGAAAATAAAGACAGGCTAGTGTATCCAGTCACATTAACATAACTAAAATTGTGGCGTTTTACTCTTTGTAATGTCATGTAAGTGCATATTGATACGAGGGGCATTTCAGAAATAGTGTAAATGAGTCTGCAATTCCTTTGAATGTTGACCGATTTTTGAAATTTATGTATTAACTTTTAGGTTTACATATCACCCAATGACCTTCACTTTAAAAAAATCAGTCACTAATATTTTCTTCAAAATATACCTTAGCGATTGTTGTTAGGGTAGGGACACTGAGCAGAAACGGACG
This sequence comes from Ctena decussata, assembly GCA_963989385.1. Classification (NCBI taxonomy): domain Eukaryota; kingdom Metazoa; phylum Mollusca; class Bivalvia; order Lucinida; family Lucinidae; genus Ctena; species Ctena decussata. Next base: position 6,438 of record CAXDIV010000061.1, read on the forward strand.
AAATATTTATGTGAAGACAAATTCACATTTTACTAATTCTGGATACAAACAGCTCTTGATTGATACGTATTATATCTGTTTCAATGAACTTATTTCAGAATGCAAGTCATTATATCAGCTTTGCTTAAGCATGAGATTTACTTTGCAAGATATGCTCATCATGAAACAGTGTGCAATTCTTATGACGTCACTTCCTGTGCTAAATCGAAACCTAAAGTAAGCTTTTTAAACTTCGGTTTTGAGATCAATTAAGGTGAAAGTGAATATTTGATGGAAGATATGAATTAAAAAATGATTGAAATTTAATTCGTCATGCTAGTTTTCTATAACAAATAATCTTTTACGACACCAAATGCTCTTTTGTCAGTGGCCTACCTGAACTTTTACGATAAATTATTCCACCCACCAACATGTTTCAATGTATGTATGCCATATAAAAAAAAATTCTATTAAGTCTGTATGTATACATTTTGTTGTCAATATGTCCCTCTAACTTTTGATATTAGACAACGTGAAATATATTCAGCCGATATTTTTTTTATAAGAAGGTAATTTCATTTTATTGCTTTCTATTTTACATGAATGGCTACTACTTTGCAACTTCTGGTGTGGAGTTTGCACTTGTATCATCCAGTTTCATGAGTTATATCATGTTAATCGCAACAAAACATGCCGACCTAACCATTTCAGTAATAAAATGCCGGTCGTTTGTTGAAATTTGATGTGAACAAGTCAAACATACCAATTTATTGATATAATCCGTTTATAATAGTTTTGCATTTATAACCACATAGCAGAGGAAACAGCTCGCGTGTAATGTTATTTGTGTAGAATCTGGAAACAATTTCTGTATAACTTTCTTATTTGACATTTAAAGGACAGTATTATGTCTTTTTTTAAAAAAATATATCATTGTCTCATTGAGCAAACAGCAAAAGAACACAAGAGATTTCGGTGAAAATGTACAGTTTCCAGTATCCACACCCTTATGACGTATCAGTACGTGCTGCCATGCATGAGTGAATTAGAAATTCTTTCATTACATACCAGTCCAAAGCACTTGAACTGATCTTTCCAACGATATATAGAACTACTGCTAAATATCAACCAGTAGGGTACCCTGAGATCATTTACATTATTTCTGAAATGCCCCTCGTACTTCCAATACTGATTAAACAACAAACTTTACTTGTCGCACATGGCCTGCATACAGACACACTGTATTATTCATACCCTGCTCATAAATATCCTCTATACTTGCGATGTCATACCCTTTACCGAACTCTCGACAGTGGTCACGTGCTGCTGTCCAGTTTAGCTTGTTGGTATTCATGTAAAAACACTTGTTTCCTGAAAACAAAACTCGTACATTAGTGTCGAGTTGGGTACTTCGGACAGCGGGTAAATTCTGAAATACCATTGCAAACAGTGAAACTGCAGATGAGACGGTCTCACCAGGATTTTTACTGTTTGCCCAGTTAATTTTGTTTTAATTCCAAACAGCTGACATATAAAGGAAACAATGTCACTGTCCGAATTTTCCCGCTGTCCGAATTTACCCTAACCAATCTATGCCTGTTTAAAACTCCTGTCTTAATAAATTGAATGAATTAAATTGTCAGTTTTGGGGTTTGTCAATCATGGGGTGTCAGGCTAGGATATTGCTATCATTTTTTCTATTTTTTTAAGGATAAATACCCATTTGTCTTATACAAATAATGCAGACCCTGATCAGCCGTTGTGTCTTGTGGCGTTTAGTCTGGGACTGCACTGTTTTAAAAAAGTCCCTTTTATGGGACACAAGGCATACATGGGGTAATATAGTACAAGTAAAATCTCAGCCGATGGGCCCAATTTTATATGCCTATTTTGTTGCAAGAACAGTGTTATTTCAATGCAATTTAACAGACGTGCGACTTTCTTTTGACTTATGATTGTGATGTGGTCCATTTGTAGGGGAAGCTTCACTGCCATTATAATTTATGGCCCTTTGCTCAGTGGGGGTCACCATTAAAGAAAGAGTTTGCTCTCCTTGAAGAAGATATTCTACTTGAAGCAAATTCTTTCCTGTAAGGGTGGATTCCGGTTAATATATGACTATACACATGTATTTTAGGAGTAGAATAAAAGAAGTCACATTGGATCAGTGTTCACTTTTGTAAAATAAACGTAAGACATGGATCCATCCACTGTACAATAATCGCTATCAGGCAACATTCATGTCAGACAAGCCCATACGATACAGGATAGGTTTGCTACAAGCCAACTCAGTTCAGAATCCTGAAAACAGGAGATATCTACGTAAGAACTTATATTTATTTTTATTTAAATTTAACTGAGTTTTTTTTTATCAAATTCATTTGAAGAATGAATGTTATTTGTTTTAACGTTAACTGAAGTATAAACTACATCAGGCCACGAGCAAAGTAAGTGAAACTCGGAAGGCTTCACGTAAACTTTTCTTGTGGCCCGATGTAGTTTATACTTCAGTAGACATAAAAAATAACGTTTATTTCTTCTATTTATATTATTAAACGATGCTTACTATCAATAAAAAGGTATAGAGAAATAAGAAATACATATATGTATATAAGAATAGTTAAAGCAATACCGGCCGAATTGTAGTACAGGTTAGAACAGCCGCATCGTCACTGTCTACTAATATATATCCACCCATTGCTGTAGACGTTAGATGCCAGTAGACAAAGCGAGCTGTCGCCCAATTTTTGCTGGCCAGTCGAATGCGTGCATATTTTAGATTCCACGCGCTAGTTAGTGAGGTGAGCTGTCACTCCAAATTTGATGTCAGTTCCCAATTTAGAAACATGTCAAAAGTTTCAACCACTAGGCATTATTGAGTTGTAAACAACAGTGACTCCTGCATCACTTAAATCGGTTTGCAGAGAGCTTTGCACCGAAAATATAAATATTTACGGTACTTCACTGCTCTGCACTACTGTTAAGGCCGTCATTTGCATAGGTACTTACTTCCGCCTGGTACCCTTGTAAATCCATTAGCGCATCCACCAGAGGGATAGGGTGCCGCTGTGGGAATGATGACTTGACCACTGACAGGTTTCTTACAGATATAACCACGTTTACGTCCGCAATTATCATCATTCCATCGACCTAAAGTGTAAAACCAATAAAACCAATGGCATACTGGACAAAACGGAGTCTTCTGTATTTAATTCGCTAAAGTAGGCCTTCCTCTTTTTCTATTCTGCAAATATGTTCTGTTAAAACAGTGCTAGGGATGTGCAGCTGGTGTTGCATATTTTATTGTTTGGTCATGTACAAAGTCAGTTACACTGGAATGCTAATTTTTGTTTTCTTTGGTGCATTCCTTGCTTCCAAATTGCTCTTTTTCTTAATACCTGCATTACGACAACCCCAACAATGTGACATGTGCGCCCAGCGAAGACTCAGATAAGCCTGGGCTTCCACTCAGTCAGATTAGAGTCTTCGCTGTCCGCGTAGAGCTAGCTTAGAAACTTGCTACCCTTTACGCAGAAAGCGATGACTCTGATCAGACTGGGAGACTGTCCAGGCTGATCCGAATCTAAGCAGGGCGCATATGTCACTTTGTTGGTTTTGTTATGCCAGCCTTCGGTTTACTCCTTTGTTTTTCATTATGAAATAATAATAAATTAGGAAACTGATTGGTTGTATGCAACACAATTAAGACTTGTACAAACAATATTCAGCGAAAACACTTTGTTACGGAGTCAAAGACGATATATCAGTACATACTCTTGTTGAATATTCACGAATATTTCGTCGTCACAAATTGACTGACTCCCACGTGGCAATAAAAAGGCGTTTCTGCAAGCACACTTTGAATTTTATGATTGGTGGAGTAAATAACTTAACATCTAATCCGTGCACGTGAATTCATTTCAGCCAATAACTGTCTGAAGGCGATTAAAGAAAGGACTAGAAATTATTCATGATATAACTTTACCCTGGTTAACTATGATTGCTGGGCGTATCCAGTTTTCATTTTTGGCGCGAACAGCGGACCGCTATTCCCGACAATTTATCTATTATCTTGAATTCTCCTACTTCAAGTGACCATCACAAATAATAAATTAGACAGATAAAAGTACTTTTACAAGCGATCAGTATCATGCCTAGGATATAGTTTTCCGTTAGAAATTTGAAAGTCAATAGAAATATTGAGGGCGTATATCTTTAACTTAAGTGCGGTAGATATTAAATGTCATGCTACGGCAATAAACTTTCTGCTGGCACTGTCGCACTGCAACATACTGCAAACATTATAATTTGAGCCACGACACGACAAAACCAATAAAGTGGTATGTGCGCCCAGTGCATACTCAGATCAGCCTCGTCATCCGTCCAGTTTGATTAGAGTCTTCGCTGTCCGCATGTTGGTAGCATAGACCCTAAGGTACACCTTTAGCACACAGCGAAGACTCTGATCAGACTGAGCCGATGCCCAGGCTGATCTGAGTCTTCACTGCGTGCACACGCCACTTTGTTGGTTTTCTCGTGTCACGGCTTTTATAATTTCTAGTCTTAACGTGTCATTGTGTTCACAATTATTCATTCTGAAAATGGAGTTCTGCGTAGGCCGGACAGCCAGAGGGATTTTAATTACTGTTTTAATTTCTTCTTGCATTTTCCTTGCTTCAAAGGAATAAAACTTCTCCGAACTTATTGAGCATAAGTTATCTTAATCAACTACAATTTTAGACACCTGAATTTGATACAGTATTGTTTCGCTATCAGTGCTTGTGACATTCACATTATAATTTTGTAAAAATGGGTTGTCATTTTACAAATAAAGTGCACCAGACCTGACATGTCTTAATGCTTTCGAAAGCATTGCCAGCTGTGTACTCTGCACAATGCCTGTCCAACTTCATCAACTGCCATCCACACCAACCCCTCCTCATCTCCCCCCCCCTTCACCACACACACACACTTTAAGTCTGGAAGACGCTAACAGACTAACCAAAAAATCCGATAACCAGAAAAATGTTCCAAAAGCTGCAAATTTGGTGAGAAAAAGTTATAAGTAAGCATAGAGCCCGGTCTCTAGCCCATTTGATATTTTCATGGCATCTTTACATGTCAAAAATTTGTATACAATACAAAAACCGTGTTGGAGGCTGGTCTTATATATTTTGAATGCCAGAAAGTCGACCAGTTTCGTCATTTTTGACTCGGATACAGGCAGGTTCGTGATAAAAAAAAAAAAACAAATATTTTATGCAAGAACTGATAAATTTTGTGTTTTTCCTGTTACATATTTAATTGAAATTTGTTGTGTATACATTTCACTATCGAAATCTAGCGTTTGAAACATAAATTTTCCGGCGGCCAACTATGAGCCTTATCATACCAGGTCCTTGTCAAAAGCGAAATCGAAAATTTGCCTACAAAACAACCAATTTACGTTTGCGCATGTTTTTGTTTTTAATTGGCATTTGCTTATTGAAGATATCTTCCAAAGTCAGGCAAATCTTGACTTGAGGCGCGACACGAGAAAGCCAACTACGTGGCATATCACTCAGCGAAGATTCAGATCAGCCTGGACCTGCTACTGTCTGATTAGAGTCTTCGCTGTCCGCTTGGAGCTAGCTTAGAATGTGAGCTTGCCCTTTAAGCGTACATCGAAGACTGACCAGACTGCGTGGATGCCCAGGCTGATCTTAGTCTTCACGCGGTGCTCGTGCTACTTACCGTCTATTAGACTATACAGCTCACCACATCTTTCTCCACCAAAGTAATCATTTGGTTCTCCTCTCCTCCACAGGATGAAATCAACAGGTGTCGCATCTGTCCATCTGCAAAAAGCCAAGTCTTTATTAGGACATAATTGAGCAGCGACACGACAAATCACCACGCTAAGACTCTGATCAGCATGGTCATCCGCCCAGTCCGATCAGAGTTTACACTGAGAGAAGGGTCTTAGCTAGTTCCGTGAGGTCAGCGAAGTTTTGATCAGACTGGTCGCCCAGTTTGATCGGAGTCTTTGCTAGATGCACATGCAACTTTGTTGGTTTTGTCGTGTCGCTGCTCAATTATTTGGGTGGCTATATGTTAAGAAAATAAACACGGGCTGATCAGTGTATTTGCTTTTTATTGTAAAGCATCCCCAGGCTCTCTAAACTTCTAATGAGAACTTGGACACTGATTATATTGCGCTGATCTGCACGCATGTTTAATTGTTTCTGAATGCTCAATCCATAAAGAAACTCTTGCTGTTGCAATGGCATGTATTTTCATCATGTTTTCAAAGGATCACAACTTCCTGATTGCTTCCCTGTGTGAAAAAAGAAGAAGAAAAAAACATCCAAAACGATAGGTTAAGGTACGAGCACTTACGAGTAACCATTCAAGCCCAGCTCATTTAGACCTATCCAGTACGATGACAGGGACAATGTGTTAACCTGAAAAGAAATTAAGGTAAAAGAAGTTATACAATTAGATAGAAAACATTTTATCATATGACGTCGCATCTGAGAGTGTAATAAAGCCATGCATTAAAAACGATAATCCACTGGTGGATTAAATATGCAAATTACGTCTTAACGTTACACGTTGACGTCCATTAAAACGTCGCGTTTTCTAATGGCGAAATCGTGACGCTTTAGTTCAAATTTTGCCAATAAAATGCGATTTTAGTGTCATATGATAAATAGAATCTTGCATTCATGCTCCTGTATTATTGAATTTATTAAACTCGTTGGGGAAAACCGATAAGATGCTCGGCAAAGCCTCGCATCTTATCTTATTCCCCAACTCGTTTAATAAATTCAATGATACATGAGCACTCATGTAAGATCCTCTATGTATGGCTTACACTTCAATTTTATGCGTTAAATGGCTAAACCTTAATTCTCTTCTTTAACTCTCTGTGAATTGCTGGCTTTTGTTCCTGTTCTGATTGCTATCGAAACCAGCTTGGTTTAAACAAGATTTTATTTCTTGTTTCGTACAAATCATATTCACACATACATATAAGGTATCCTGTCCTAGCTTTCACAATAACACCCCTCACTTGCCTACAGGCACATCACATTGAAACGACGTCGCAATGACGTTGATGCGACAAATGAAGTCGAATCAACTTCAGTACGACGTCATTTCGACGTCTTGTGCCTGCTGGGTTTGGTCAGAAATGGCGTCCTACTACAGCAAATACGAAACATTAGTGTTATATGAAACATTAGATACGTAAAATATACTAACAAGCCCTTCGAGAAAACTGTTTTCGTCGTTAGTATGGATGCTGGCAAGATGTGCGTTGATACCGTTGCAGTAGTCGTTAGCGTCATACCAGGATAAGGTAGCGTTAGGTCCTGACGTAGGATTAAGCATGTAACAATTGTTGTCGTAGAAATACCAGTTTGGATTACTGCCACATTGGGGAGCTGTAACAGAATCAAACAACGTAGTTCTGAGTCGATTCTTAAATGTGTATGGCGACATATTTCTCACTGTATGGTTCCCGCGATTTCCGATGTTTATAAGATTGGCATCACAGACAACTTTATCAAAATATTGTTTGCTTCCCAGCCAGGTAAATCCCTTATCGAATTGGGGAACTCGTAAAGGAAATAACTGACTCTCTAATGATCAAATTAAGGTGTGTAGGTACCTCCCCCTTCTGCCGTTTGTACAAAGCACACAACTTTCCTGTCTCAGTTTGCTTCCCTGTTCAAAAATGTTGCACCTGTTGTAAATGTGTATGTGTCATGAAATTTCGTCATTACTTAGATATGTGGCTCGGAGCAGATATAGAGGATCTTACATGAGTGCTCAGGTATTATTGAATTTATTAAACGAGTTGGGGAAAAAGATAAGAAGCGAGGCTTTGCCGAGCATCTTATCGGTTTTCCCCAACGAGTTTAATAAATTCAATAATACAGGAGCACGAATGCAAGATTCTATTTATCACATGACACTAAAATCGCACTTTATTAGCAAACTTTGCACTTAAACGTCACGATTCCGCCATTAGGAAACGCGACGTTTTATGGACGTCAACGCATAAAGCTACGACGTAATTTGCATATTTAATCCACTAGTGGATTATCGTTTTTAATGCATGGCTTTATTACACTCTCAGATGCGACGTCATATGATAAAAATTGTTTCTTTTAAACCAATTTAAGGACAAAACTCTGGCATTACTAGGTCGATCTCGATAAAACTCATGCGTGCAGCATTGGGCGATCTGTATTCCTTTTAAATGCCTCATGGATTTCCGTTTACTTTTTTTGTCTTTGTGTGCCCTTTTTGTTGCTTTCCGTGTTCATTTGGTGTTTGGGTAGAATTCGATTGGTTCCCGATCATTGCCTTCTCGTTCACTTTGCATGTCCACTTGCATACTACGGTTATATAATTGAGCCGCGACACGACAAAACCAACAAAGTCGCATAAGCGCCTAGTGAAGACTCAAATCAGCCTGGGCATTCGCCTAGGTTGATCAGATTCTTTGCTGTCCGCATAGAGCTAGCTAAGACGCTTAGGTGCACTTTAAGCGCACTGCAAAGACTCAGATCACATGCGACTTTGTTGGTTTTGTCGTGTCGCGGCTCATATGTCTCTAGGCTCCCTAAAATATTGTCCATTTGCAATTTAATTGTTATTTCATTATAGCTGTTCAAAGCTCAATAGTTACATGTATTAAGTTATAGCTTATAGCTTAATTTACAGATTTAAGATCATTTCCACTAACACTGCGCAAGCGCAAGTGCAGTTTGGTGAATGTTCGTGAAGTTGGCTGACAGTTACCAGTTGCCATTTGCCTATTCAATCGGCAATTGGCAAATGGCAGCTAACTTCACATTCTAGATGCCAATTCGCCAATTCTCGCGAATTGGCATCAGGCAACTGGCAGCTAGATGCCAATTCGAGTTTGAGAGGCTTTTACAACTGAATAGGTAACTGGCAAACGGAAGCCACATGTCAATTCGCAAATTCAAGTGAATTGGCAACTGGCAACAGGCAGCCAGATGCCAATTCAACTCGATAGGGTTTTTTAACTGGCAAACAGCATCAGGATGCCAATTCGCAGAATCTAGTCAATTTGCAACTGGAAGCCAGATGCCAGTTCGCAAATTCTTGTGAACTGTCAACTGGCAATTGGCAGCCAGATGCCAATTCTATTTGAGAGGGTTTATGCCGAATAAAGCTAAATAGGAAACCAGCAAACGACACGCAGATGAGAATTCGCAAATTCTTGTGAACTGGCAACTGGCATTCAGATGCCAATTCGATTTCAGAGGGTTTCAGATGATTAAAGCTACATAGGAAACCGGCAAATGGCAGCCAGATGCCAGTTCGCTAATTCTCCTGAACTGGCAACTGGCAGTCAGATGCCAATTCGATTTGAGAGGGTTAAGATGATTAATGCTACATAGGAAACATGAAAACGGCAGCCAGATGTCAGTTCGAATATTTTTATAAATTGTCAACTGGCAACTGGCAGCCAGATGCCAATTCGAATTGAGAGTGTCTACGACGATAAAAGCTAAATAAGAAACCTGCAAACGCAATCCAGATGCCAATTCGCAAAGCCTTGTGAACTGGCTATTGGCAACTGGCAGTTAGATGCCAATTCGACTTGAGAGTGTTTCGATTTAATCTGAATAGGAAAGCGACAAACGACATCAGGATGCCAAGTCGCAAATTCTTATGAACTGGCATCTGGCAACTGGCAGTCAGATGCCAATTCGATCTGAGACGGTATCAGATGATTAAAGCTACATCGGAAACCGAAATACGGCAGCCAAATGCCATTTCGCTAATTCTCCTGAACTGGCAACTGCCAACGGGCAGTCAGATGCCATTTCGATTCGTGAGTGTTTAAGACAATTTAAGCCATGTAGGAAACGGCATACGGAAGCCAGGTGCCATTTCGCTAATACTTGCGAATTCGCTAATGCTTGCGAATTGGCAACTGGCAACTTGTAGCCAGATGCCAATTCGATTTGTGAGGATTTAAGACGATTAAAGCAACATAGGAAACCGGCAAACGGCAGCAAGATGCCAATTTGAAAATTTATATGAATTGGCAACTGGCAACAGGCAACCAGATGCCAATTCGATTTGAGGGTGTTAAAGACGATTAAAGCTATGTAGGATTTCGGCAAACGGCAGCCAGATGCCAATTCGAATATTTTTGCGAATTGGCAGCTGGCATCTGGCAGCCAGATACCAATTCGATTTAAGAGGTTTTATGCCGATTAAAGCTAAATAGGAAACCGGCAAACGACATCCAGATGCTAATTCGCAAATTCTTGTAAACTGGCAACTGGCAGTGAGATGCCAATTCGATTTGAGAGGGTTTCAGACGATTAAAACTACATATGGAACCGGCAAACGGCTGCCAGATGCTAATTCGAAAATTTTTATGAATTACAACTGGTAACTGGCAGCCAGATGCTAATTCGAAATGAAAGTGCTAAGACGATAAAAGCTAAATAGGAAACCTGCAAGCGACATCCAGATGCCAGTTCTCAAATTCTTGTGAACTGGCAATTTTCAACTGGTAGTCAGATGCCAATTCCACTTGAGAGTGTTTCAGACGAATTAAACTGAATAGGAAATCGACAAACGACATCCAGATGCCAATTCGCAAATTCTTGTAAACTGGCACCTGGCACCTGGCAGTCAGATGCAAATTCGTTTTGAGACGCTTTCGGACGATCAAAGCTACATAGGAAACCGGCAAACGGCAGCCAGATGCCAATTTAACAATTCTACTCAACTGCTAACTGACAGCCAGATGCCAATCCGATTTGAGAGTGTTTAAGACAATTAAAACCAAATCGGAAATTGGCAAACGGCAGCCATATGCCAATTCGCTAATTCTTGTGTATTGGCAACTGGCAACTGGCAGCCAGATGCAAATTAGATTAGATAGGTTTTAAGACGATTACAGCTGCATAGGTAACAGGTAAACGGCAGCCAGATGGCAATTCGAAAATTTTTATGATTGTAAACTGGCTACTGGCATTCAGCTGCCAATTCGATTTGATTCAGATTTTTGTTTTAGACGATTCAAACTAAACAGGAAATTATTAAACGCCATCCAGATGCCTATTTGCAAATTCTTGTGAACTGGCAACTGGCAGTCAGATGTCAATTCGATTTGAGACGCTTTCAGACGATTTAACTACATAGGAAACCGGTAAACGGCAGCAAGATGCCAATTCACTAATTCTACTAAACTGGCAACTGACAAATGGCAGTCAGATGCCAATTTGATTTGGGAGTGTTTTAGACAATTACAACCATGTCGGAAATCGGCAAACGGCAGACAGAGGCCAATTTGCTAATTCTTGTAAACTGGCAACTGGCAACTGGTAGCCAGGTGCCAATTCGATTTGAGAGGGTTAATAAGACGATTAAAGCTCAATAGGAAACCGGCAAACTTCAGCGAGATGACAATTCGATAATTCTGAACTGGCATCTCGCAACTGGCAGACAGATGCCTATTCGATTCAAAACGGGTTAAGACGATTAAAGCTAAATAGGAAACCGGCAAACGACTTCCAGATGACAATTCGGACAATCTTGCGATATGGCAACTGCCAACTGGCAGCCAGATGCCAATTTGATTTCCGAGGGTTTAAGACGATAAAAGGTACATAGGAAACCGGCAAACGGCAGCCAGACGCCGAATCGCAAATTCCTATGTATTTGCACTGGCAACTGGCAGCCAGGTGACAATTCGATTTGTGAGGGTTTAAGACGATTTAAACTGAATAGGAAACCGACAAACGACATCCAGATGCCGGTTCGCAAATTCTTGTGAACTGGCAACTGGCACCTGGCAGTCAGATGCAAATTCGATTTGATACGGTTCAGACGATTAAAGCTACATATGGAACAGGTAAACGGCAGTCAGATGACAATTCATTTTTTATGAATTGTCAACTGGCAACTTTAAGCCAGATGCCAACTCGAATTGAGAGTGTCTAAGACGATAAAAGCTAATAGGAAGCCTGCAAACGGCATCCAGATACCAATTCGCAAATTCGTGTGAACTGGCAATTGGCAACTGACACTGAGTCAAATGCCAATTCGACTTGAGAGTGTTTAACACGATTCAAACTGAATAAGAAACCGACAAACGACATCCAGATGCCAGTTTGCGAATTCTTGTGAACTGACAGCTGGCAGTCAGATGCCGATTCGATCTGAGACTGTTTCAGACGATTAAAGCTACAAAGGAAATCGTCAAACGGCAGCCAGATGCCAATTCACCAATTCTACTTAACTACCAACTGGCAGCCAGATGCCAATTTGATTTGAGAGTGTTTAAGAAAAAAAAAACAAAATCGGCAAACGGAAGCCAGATGCCAGTTATCTAATTCTTGTGAACTGGCAACTGGCAGCCAGATGCCAATTGGATTTGAGAGGGTTTAAGACGATAAATTCTAAATAGGTATCCGGCAAAAGGCAGCCAGATGCCAGTTCACTAATTGTTGTGAGTTGGCAACTGGCAACGTGCAGGCAGATGCCAATTCGATTAGAGAGGTTTTAAGACGACTACACTACATATACATAGGAAACCGGTAAACGGCAGCCAGATGCCTATTCGAAAATGTTTATGAATTTTAAACTGGCAACTTGCAGCCAGATGCCAATTCGATTTGAGAGGATTTAAGACGATTAAAGCAACATAGGAAACCGGCAAACGGCAGCCAGATGCCAATTCCAAAATGTTTATGAAGTGGCAACTGGCAGCCAGATCCCAATTCGATTTGACAGTGTTAAAGACGATTAAAGCTACATAGGAAACCGGTAAACGGCAGCCAGATGCCAATTCGAATTTTTTTATGAATTGTCAACTGGCAACTGGCAGCTAGATGCCAGTTCGATTTGATCGGGTTAATGCCGGTTAAAGCTAAATAGCAAACCAGCAAACGACATCCAGATGAGCTGGGAACTGGCAGTATGATGCCAATTCGATTTGTTAGAGTATCAGACGATTAAAGCTACATAGGAAACCGGCAAATGACATGCAAAATCGCTATTTCTCCTGAACTGGCAGTCAGATGCCAATTCAAGTTGAGAGTGTATAAGACAATTAAAGCCATGTAGGATATCGGCAAACAGCAGCCAGATGCCAATTCGAATATTTTTGCGGATTGCCAACTGGCAACTGACAGCCAGATTCCAATTCGATTTGAGAGGGTTTAAGACGATTTAAGCTAAATAGGAAACGGGCCTACGACAGCCAGATGCCAATTCGATTTGAAGATTAAAGCTAAATAGGAATCCGGCAAACGGCAGCCAGATGCCAATTCGCATATCCTTGTCAATTGGCAACTGGCGGTCAGTTGCCAGGTCGATTTGAGGCAGTTATAGACAATACGGTAATATGTGAAAAGGCAACCGGCAAAAAGCCAAGACAGAAAATCAAGTCCTCATGTCTTTTAGTCTTAGAAAAACCGACAGAGGCAACATTGTACAGTGGATCTTCATGAAGCTTGGTTTGACAATATCTACATAAGTTTGAAGACGGGAACTCTCAACCTTCTATTGTTATTTTAATAGCAAAATGGGATTGGTGAAATGGAAATCAAATATTCTTGGTTCACATGATACTCAGGTGAGCGATCCAGGGCCACCATGGCCCTCTTGTGTGTTTTTTCTTTGAAAGTAATGAATTTATAACCGAAACAATTGTTCGGGTATTATCTCCGATACATGTCATGTTCTAGGCGACCGCCTTCATTTTGAAGTCTTAAGTTCTATCGACGATGCTCAGTGTGACTCTTACTGGACACAGCGCTGTTTTTAAAAGTTGCCGCTTTTCTTTGATTGTACCTTTGATCAAAGATGCCGATGCGACATCCGCGTTATCCGATCTCAGCGCCCTTTTCGTTGCGGAAGTCTTTCATACCAGCCTCATCGGAAACTGTAGGATGGAAGAAGTGTATTGACTTTCTTAGATCATTTTAGCACTTTGTTGCAGTCGGACACGCGCCTAGACAAAAAGTTTTTAAGGTAAATGTAGAAAGGTGTTGAATAAAAGTATAATTGTAACCTAATGATTAAAACTTTTGGTCAACTTTGTACTTTGTACAACATCCCTTTAGCACCGGCTTAATCAGAGCTCTATTTTCAAAATAACTACATGTATAAATGAACTCAATGATCCCAAAAGGACCAGAAAATATAGTCTGCACTATCATGATGTACTGGGAGACGTTTTACGGCCTCCACACGGCACAACACCAGCTGCAGTGAAGATCGGCATTAACACTGTCAAATCGAATTGGCTTCCGTTTGCCGATTTCCTACATGGTTTAAATTGTCTTAAACACTCTCAAAATCGAATTGACAGATGCCAGTTGCCAGTTCAGGAGAATAAGCGAATTTGCATCTGACTGCCGTTTGCTTGTTTCCTATGTAGCTTTAATCGTCAGATACCCTATCAAATCGAATTTGCATATGACTGCCAGTTGTCAGTTCAAAAGAATTTGTGAATTGGCATCTGGATGTCGTTTGCCGGTATCCAATTTAGCTTTAACCGGCATAAGCGCTCACAAATCGAATTGGCATCAGGCTTCCAGTTGAAAAATCATAAAAGATTCGAATTCGCATTAGGCTGCCGTTAACGGGTTTCCTATGTAGCTTTAATCGTCTTTAACACTCTCAAATCGAATTGGCATCTGGCTGCCAGTTGCCAATTCATAAAAAAAATCATCTGGCTGCCGTTTACAGGTCCCCTATGTTGCTCGTATCGTCGTAAACCCTCTCAAATCGAAATGGCACCTGACTGCCAGTTGCCAGGTCTCTAATTTTTGCGAATTGGCATCTGGCTGCCGTTTGCCGGTTTCCTACATAGCCTTAATCGTCTTAAACACTCATGAATCGAATAGGCATCAGTTCTGTCTGCCAGCTGCCAGTTCAGGAGAATTAGCGAATTGGCATCTGGCTGCCGTTTGTCGGTTTCCTGTGTAGCTTCAATCATCAGAAACCGTCTCAAATCGAATTGACATCTGACTGCCAGTTGCTTTTCACACGAATTAGCAAATTGGCATATGGATGTCGATTGATGATGTCCTATTTTAATTTTAAATCGTCTTAAGCACACTCTCAAATCGAACTGGCATCTGTCTGCCTGTTGACAGTTTACAATTCATAAAAAATTTAGAATTGGCATCTGGATACCTTCACCTGTTTGCTATGTAGTTGAAATCGTCTTAAAACCTCTCTAATTGAATTTGCATCTGGCTACCAGTTGCCAGTTGCCAATTCACAAGAATTAGTGAAGTGGCATCTGGCTGCCTTTTGCCGGATACCTATTTAGCTTCAATCGTATTAAACACTTTCAAATCGAATTGGGATCTGACTGCCAGTTACCAGTTCCGAGTTCACAAGAATTTGCGAATTCGCATCTGGATGTCTTTTACCGGTTTCCTATTTAGCTTTCATCGGCATAAACCCTCTCAAATCGAATTGGCCTCTTGCTGCCAGTTGCCAGTTGCCAATTCGCAAAAAATAGCGGATTGGCATCTGGCTGTCGTTTGCCGATTTCCTACATGGCTTTAATAGTCTTAAACACACTCAAATCGAATTGGCATCTTACTGCCAGCTGCCAGTTGCCAGTTCAGGAGAATAAGCTAATTGGCATCTGTCTGCCATTTGCCTTTTTCCGAAGTAGCTTTAATCGTCTGATACCCTATCAAATCTAATTGGCATCTGACTGAGAGTTGCCAGTTCATTTGAATAAATGAATTTGCTTCTGGATGTCGTTTGACGGTATCCTTTTTAACTTTAACCGGCATAAACCCTCTAAAGTCGAATTGGCATCTGGCTGTCAGTTGCCAGTTAACAATTTATAAAAAAATTCAAATTGGCATCTGGCTGCCGTTTAACGGCCCCCTATGTTGCTCTTATCGTCGTAAACCCTCTCAAATCGAAATTGCACCTGACTGCCAGTTGCCAGTTCGCTAATTTTTGCGAATTGGCATCTGGCTGCCGTTTGCCGGTTTCCTACATAGCCTTAATCGCCTTAAACACTCATGAATCGAATAGGCATCAGTTCTGTCTGCCAGCTGCCAGTTCAGGAGAATTAGCGAATTGGCATCTGGCTGCCGTTTGTCGGTTTCCTGTGTAGCTTCAATCATCTGAAACCGTCTCAAATCGAATTGACATCTGACTGCCAGTTGCTTTTCACACGAATTAGCAAATTGGCATATGGATGTCGATTGATGATTTCCTTTTTTAATTTTAAATCGTCTTAAGCACACTCTCAAATTGAACTGGCATCTGTCTGCCTGTTGACAGTTTACAATTCATAAAAAATTTAGAATTAGCATCTGAATGCCTTCATCCTGTTTGCTATGTAGTTGAAATCGTCTTAAAACCTCTCTAATCGAATTTGCATCTGGCTACCAGTTGCCAGTTGCCAATTCACAAGAATTAGTGAAGTGGCATCTGGCTGCCTTTTGCCGGATACCTATTTAGCTTCAATCGTATTAAACCCTTTCAAATCGAATTGGGATCTGACTGCCAGTTGCCAGTTCCGAGTTCACAAGAATTTGCGAATTCGCATCTGGATGTCGTTTACCGTTTCCTATTTAGCTTTCATCGGCCTAAACCCTCTCAAATCGAATTGGCCTCTGGCTGCCAGTTGCCAGTTGCCAATTCGCAAAAAAAAAGCGAATTGGCATCTGGCTGTCGTTTGCCGATTTCCTACATGGCTTTAATTGTCTTAAACACACTCAAATCGAATTGGCATCTTACTGCCAGCTGCCTGAAACCGTCTCAAATCTAATTGGCATTTGACTGCCAGTTGCGAGTTCACAAGAATTTGAGAATAGATATCTGGATGTCGTCTGTTGGTTTCCTATTTAGTTTAAATCGTCTAAAACACTAACAAATCGAACTGGCATCTGTCTGCCAGTTGCCAGATGCCAACTCATAAAAAAATTCGAATTGTCATCTGGCTACCGTTTACCGGTTTCCTATGTAGCTGTAATCGTCTTAAAACCTCTCTTATCGAATTGGCATATGGCTGCCAGTTGCCAATTCACAAAAATTAGCGAATTGGCATCTGGCAGCCTTTTGCTCGATACCTATTAAGCTTTAATCGTCGTAAACCCTCACAAATTGTATTGGCATCTGGCTGCCAGTTGTCAGTTCACAAGTATTATCGAATTGGCATCTGGCTGCCGTTTGCCTATTGTCGACACGGTTTAAATTGTCTTAAACACTCTCAAATCGAATTGACATCTGTCTGGCATTTAACAGTTGCCAATTCGCAATAGAAATAATGAATTTGCATCTGGCTGTCGTTAGCCAGTTTCCTATGTAGCTTAAATCGTCTGAAAGCGTCTCAAATGGAACTGGCATCCGACTGCCAGTTGCAAGTTCATAAGAATTTGTGAATTGGCATCTGGATGTCGTTTGTCGGTCTCCTATTCAGTTTAAATTGTCTTAAACACTCTCAAGTCAAAACTGGCACCTGACTGACAGTTGCCAATTGCCAGTTCACAAGAATTTGCATCTGGATGTCGTTTGCAGGTTTCCTATTTAGCTTTTATCGTCTTAGACACTCTTAATTCCAATTGGCATCTGGCTGCCAGTTGCCAGTTGACAATTCATAAAATTTACGAATTTGCATCTGGTTGCCGTTTACCGGTTTTCTATGTTGCTTTAATCGTCTGAAACCTTCACAAATCGAAATGGCATCTGACTGCCAGTTGCGAGTTGACAAGAATTTGCGAATGGGCATCTGGATGTCATTTGCCGGTTTCCTATTTGTTTTTTTTTATTATCTAAGACACTCTCAATTCGAATGAGCATGTGGCTGCCAGTTGCCAGTTGCCAATTCGCACAAATATTCGAATTGGCATCTGGCTGCCGTTTAATGGTTCCATATGTAGCTTTAATCGTCTGAAACCCTCTCAAATCGAATTGGCATCTGACTGCCAGCTGCCAGTTCACACGAATTTGCAAATTCGCATCTGGATGTTGTTTGCCGGTTTCCTATTTAGATTAAATCGGCATAAACCCTCTCAAATCGTATTAGCATATGCCTGCAAGTTGCCAGTTGCCAATTTGCAAAATGTTATGAATAAGCATCTGGCGGCCCTTTGCCGATTTCATACATGGCTTTAATTGTCTTAAACACTCTCAAATCAAATTGGCATCTGACTGCCAGTTGCCAGTTCAGGACAATTAGCGAATTAGCGAATGTAACTTTAATCATGTGATACCTTATCAAATCGAATTGGCATCTGACTGCCAGTTGCCAGTTGCCAGTTCACAATAATTAGTGAATTGGCATCTGGATGTTGTTTGCCGGTATCCTAATAAGCTTTAACCGGCATTAACCCTCTCAAATTCATTAAAAATTTCGATTTCGCATCTGGTTACCATTTACTGTTTTCCTATGTGGCTGTTGTCGTCTTTAACACTCTCAAATCAAGTTGGCATCTGGCTGCCATTTGCCGGATTCCTATGTTGCTTGAATCTTCTTAAACCCTCTAAAAATAAATTTGCATCTGCTTGCAAGTTGCCAGTTGCCGCAAGCATAAGCAAATTCGCAAGCATTAGCGAATTGGCATCTGGCTTCCGTTTGCCGATTTTCGACTTGTTTTTTTTTTCTTAAACACTCATATATCGAGTTGGCATCTGACATGCCAGTTGCCAGTTGGCAGTTCAGGAGAACTGGCGAATTGGCATCTGGCTGCCGTTTTCCGGTTTCCCTATGTAGCTTTAATCATCCGAAACCGTCTTAAATCGAACTGCCATCTGACTGCCAGTTGCCAGTTCACAAGAATTTGCGAATTGGCATCTGAATTTCGTTTTCCGGTTTCCAATTGATTTAATCGGCATAAAACCCCTCAAATCGAATTGGCATCTGGCTGACAGTTGCCAGTGGAGAATTCATAAAAATTTTCGACTTGGCATCTGGCTGCCGTGTACCGGTTTTCTATTTAGCTTTAATCGGCATTAACCCTCTAAAATCGAATTGGCGTCTGGCTGAAAGTCGCCAGTTGTCAATTCATAAAAAAATTCGAATTGGCCTCTGCCTGTCGTTTACCGGTTTCTATGTAGCTTTAATCGTCTTAAACACTCTCAAATCGAATTGGCATCTCGCTGCCAGTTGCCAGTCAGTAGTATTAGCGAATTGGCATCTAGCTGCCATTTGCTGGTTTCCTATGTAGCTTTAATCGTGTGAAACCATCTCAAATCAAATTGGTATCTGACTGCCAGTTGCCAGTTGACAATAAAAAATTTCGAATTGGCATCTGGCTGCCAGTTCAGAAGAATTAGCAATTACAATTTCGCTGCCGTATTCCGGTTTTCTATGTAGCTTTAATCATCTGAAAACTTCTCAAATTGAATTGGCATCTGTCTGCCAGTTGCCAGTTCACAAGAATTTGCCAATTGGCATCTGAATGTCATTCGCCGTCTTCCTATATAGCTTTAATCGGCATAAACCCGCTCAGATCGAATTGGCATCTGGCTGCCAGTTGCCAGTTGACAATTCATAAAAATTTTCGAATTGGCATCTGGCAGCCGTTTGCCGGTTTCCTATGTAGCTTTAATCGTCTTAAACACTCTCAAATCGAATTGGCATCTCGGTGCCAGTTCCCAGTTCAGAAGAACTATTGAATAAGCATCTGGCTGCCGTTTGCCGATTTGCTATGTAGCTTTCATCGTGTGAAACCATCTCAAATCGAATTGGCATCTGACTGCCAGTTGCCAGTTGACAATTCATAACAATTTTCAAATTGGCATCTGGCTGCCGTTTGCCGTATTCGTATGTACCTTTTAATGATTTAAACATTCGCAAATCGAATTGGCATTTGGCTGCCAATTGCCAGTTGCCAATTCATAAAAATTTTGGAATTGGCATCTGGCTACCATTTGCCGGTTTCCTATGTTGCTTTGATCGTCTTAAACCCACTCAAATCGAATTGGCATCTGGCTGCCAGTTGCCAGTTGCCAATTCGCAAGCATTAGCGAATTCGCAAGCATAAGCGATTTGGCATCTGACTTCCGTTTGCCGGTTTCCTACATGGCTTAAATTGCCTTAAACACTCATGAATCGAATTGGCATCTGACTGCCAGTTGCCAATTTAGGAGAATTAGCGAATTGTCATCTGGCTGCCGTTTTCCGGTTTCCTATGTAGCATTAATCGTCTGAAAGCGTCTCAAATCGAACTGGCATCCGACTGCCAGTTGCAAGTTCATAAGAATTTGTGAATTGGCATCTGGATGTCGTTTGTCGGTCTCCTATTCAGTTTAAATTGTCTTAAACACTCTCAAGTCAAACCTGGCACCTGACTGACAGTTGCCAATTGCCAGTTCACAAGAATTAGTGAATTGGCATCTGGATGTTGTTTGCCGGTATCCTATTAAGCTTTAACCGGCATTAACCCTCTCAAATTCATTAAAAATTTCGATTTGGCATCTGGTTACCATTTACTGTTTTCCTATGTGGCTATTATCGTCTTTAACACTCTCAAATCGAGTTGGCATCTGGCTGCCAGTTGCCAGTTGCCGATTTATAAAACTTTTCGAATTGGCATCTGGCTGCCATTTGCCGGATTCCTATGATGCTTGAATCTTCTTAAACCCTCTCAAAATGAATTCACATCCGGCTGCAAGTTGCCAGTTGCCGCAAGCATAAGCAAATTCGCAAGCATTAGCGAATTGGCATCTAGCTTCCGTTTGCCGATTTTCGACTTGGTTTTTTTTCTTAAACACTCATATATCAAATTGGCATCTGACATGCCAGTTGCCAGTCGGCAGTTCAGGAGAACTGGCGAATTGGCATCTGGCTGCCGTTTTCCGGTTTCCCTATATAGCTTTAATCATCCGAAACCGTCTTAAATCGAACTGCCATCTGACTGCCAGTTGCCAGTTCACAAGAATTTGCGAATTGGCATCTGGATTTCGTTTTCCGGTTTCCAATATAGATTTAATCGGCATAAACCCCCTCAAATCGAATTGGCATCTGGCTGCCAGTTGCCAGTGGAGAATTCATAAAAATTTTCGACTAGGCATCTGGCTGCCGTGTACCGGTTTCCTATTTAGCTTTAATCGGCATAAACCCTCTAAAATCGAATTGGCGTCTGGCTGAAAGTCGCCAGTTGTCAATTCATAAAAAAATTCGAATTGGCCTCTGCCTGTCGTTTACCGGTTTCTATGTAGCTTTAAATGTCTTAAACACTCTCAAATCGAATTGGCATCTGGCTGCCAGTTGCCAGTCAGTAGAATTAGCGAATTGGCATCTAGCTGCCATTTGCTGGTTTCCTATGTAGCTTTAATCGTGTGAAACCATCTCAAATCAAATTGGTATCTGACTGCCAGTTGCCAGTTGACAATAAAAAATTTCGAATTGGCATCTGGCTGCCAGTTCAGACGAATAAGCAATTAGAATCTGGCTGCCGTATTCCGGTTTTCTATATAGCTTTCATCATCTGAAAACTCAAATTGAATTGGCATCTGTCTGCCAGTTGCCAGTTCACAAGAATTTGCCAATTGGCAGCTGAATGTCATTCGCCGTTTTCCTATATAGCTTTAATCGGCATAAACCCCCTCAGGTCGAATTGGCATCTGGCTGCCAGTTGCCAGTTGACAATTCATAAAAATTTTCGAATTGGCATCTGGCTGCCGTTTACCGGTTTCCTACATGTATGTCGCTTTAATCGTCTTAAACACTCTCAAATCGAATTGGCATCTCGGTGCCAGTTCCCAGTTCAAAAGAACTATCGAATAAGCATCTGGCTGCCGTTTGCCGACTTCCTATGTAGCTTTAATCGTGTGAAACCATCTCAAATCGAATTGGCATTTGACTGCCAGTTGTTAGTTGACAATTCTTAAAAATTTTCAAATTGGCATCTGGCTGCCGTTTGCCGTATTCGTATGTACCTTGAATCGATTTAAACACTCGCAAATCGAATTGGCATTTGGCTGCCAGTTGCCAGTTGCCAATTCATAAAAATTTTGGAATTGGCATCTGGCTGCCATTTGCCGGTTCCCTATGTTGCTTTGATCGTCTTAAACCCACTCAAATCGAATTGGCATCTGGCTGCCAGTTGCCAGTTGCCAATTCGCAAGCATTAGCAAATTCGCAAGCATAAGCGATTTGGCATCTGACTTCTGTTTGCCGGTTTCCTACATGGCTTAAATTGCCTTAAACACTCATGAATCGAATTGGCATCTGACTGCCTGTTGCCAATTCAGGAGAATTAGCGAATTGGCATCTGACTGCCGTTTTCCGGTTTCCTTTGTAGCATTAATCGTCTGAAAGCGTCTCAAATCGAACTGGGATCTGACTGCCAGTTGCAAGTTCATAAGAATTTGTGAATTGGCTTCTGGGTGTCGTTTGTCGGTCTCCTATTCAGTTTAAATTGTCTTAAACACTCTCAAGTCAAAACTGGCACCTGACTGACAGTTGCCAATTGCCAGTTCACAAGAATTAGTGAATTGGCATCTGGATGTTGTTTGCCGGTATCCTATTAAGCTTTAAGCGGCATTAACCCTCTCAAATTCATTAAAAATTTCGATTTGGCATCTGGTTATACCCTGATCCAAAAGAAATGTCAGGGCGGAGTTATCTTTGTACCTTCCCCTAGACTTTTCTATTGTACAAAAAGGGACACAGGACATACACGCTGCTCACTCACCGGTAACAAAAATTATTTAGCTGTAACAAAACTTGCAAATACAACGTAAAGGTTATGCAACAACTGGATATGCGGTATAGCCAACAATAGACGCACGTGGCTAGCCATATTATCTGTCCTTGTACAACGTCGATCAAAAAGGGATGAATTGACTTGCGATTTTACGTCCTTTTCAGCAGTTGTTTCATATCAAAACGATGGGAGGGTGATAATAAAAGGCTGTATGCAATGAAACCCGGTTGAGAACGCCTTCGAAAATCAAGCTCGGGACCGCTAGATCAGCAGGCCGGCGTTTCACCCACGACTAATCAGATATGCAGGCTGATCTCATTATTTACTTTCGCAATCTAATAAGGTATCTATTCATGCGACGCCAATCATTTACTCTTTCAATTTACCAGATTAGCTGCGAGGATGCACAGACTGACCTGAGTCATGTTTGGTCACACTTTCAATAAGTTTCGCCTTTTCAGTAACGAAATAAAGAACATAAGTTGTGGTTTGCCATATACATAGATAGAGATGAAATGAATGCACAGGCTTATCTGAGTATTAGCTATTCGCACATGCTGTCCTAGTCCATGTAGAGCCCAACTCCTTATCTTCATGTTTGATCATAGGGCCTGTCATCTTCGCAAGCCAAGTGTACTAAGTCCACTTAGTTCCTTACGTAATAAACAAAATAAGAAGCAAAGTGGACTTAGCAGCCTTTGCTTGCGAAGTTTACAGCTGTGTGACCAAATACACTCTGTATATTCCTTATGATCGAAACATCGTCTATGTGAACGGAGACGACAACATGTCCTCATGATCCAAATATTTTCTTTTCGAAAGTACAGAATGTACAGGCTTGTGTTTTTCTTCCCATTTATCATGTACAAAATAGGAAAGAAGCTGATTAAATATACAGGGAGGATGCGCAGACTGATCTGATGCATCGCTTTTACACTGATAATTACATTGTATAAAAAGCATTATTTTGGCATGACGCAATTATTGCAGTTGCGGCAAAACATCCAATGCGCACAATGTTGTTTTCAGATTTAAAGTGCGTCACCGTTGATACGACGTTTTTCAGCATTGCTTTGGCAGTTTACACCATATGATTTAAGCGTTCCAATATTCGTGAAATGTTTCATTTTGCGAGCCAAGAGAGATTCGCGAATATAAGCGTAAATAAATTGTCGCGAGTATTTATATGCAGGGTGTGCCCGACTTAGGCACTATGATGACTTTTGCATACAGGGATATTGTTATATAAACGTCGCAAGCGCAGTCTGCTAAGACCTGGCATACCAAGTTCGAATCTCGCGGCGGCGGAATTAGTCACACCGTAAACGTCGCTCCCTTGCGCGCAGAATATCATTATCATCTTAATAAAATGCAAATTCCTTCTTACTTTTTTGTATCAACATAGATACGTCTTTCATACACGACAGTAAATGTGGTGACAACAGGTACAATAACAATGCGTTATGCTTAGTGAACTTGAACAAGCGTGCAAAATTTATTCTACCGAATCTTCTAGTGGACTGATCGAATTTGACAGTGATTGTCAGCGCATATTTGTTACCGCCCTGACATTTCGTTTGGATCAAGGTATACCATTTACTGTTTTCCTATGTGTCTGTTATCGTCTTTAACACTCTCAAATCGAGTTGGCATCTGGCTGCCAGTTGCCAGTTGCCGATTTATAAAACTTTTCGAATTGGCATCTGGCTGCCATTTGACGGATTTCTATGATGCTTGAATCTTCTTAAACCCTCTCAAAATGAATTCGCATCTGGCTGCAAGTTGCCAGTTGCCGCAAGCATAAGCAAATTCGCAAACATTAGCGAATTGGTATCTAGCTTCCGTTTGCCGATTTTCGACTTGGGTTTTTTTTTCTTAAACACACATATATCGAGTTGGCATCTGACATGCCAGTTGCCAGTCGGCAGTTCAGGAGAACTGGCGAATTGGCATCTGGCTGCCGTTTTCCGGTTCCCCGATGTAGCTTTAATAATCCGAAACCGTCTTAAATCGAACTGCCATCTGACTGCCAAGTGCCAGTTCACAAGAATTTGCGAATTGGCATCTGGATTTCGTTTTCCGGTTTCCAATATAGCTTTAATCGGCATAAACCCCCTCAAATCGCATTGGCATCTGGCTGCCAGTTGCCAGTGGAGAATTCATAAAAAATTTCGACTTGGCATCTGGCTGCCGTGTACCGGTTTCCTATTTAGCTTTAATCGGCATAAACCCTCTAAAATCGAATTGGCGTCTGGCTGAAAGTCGCCAGTTGTCAATTCATAAAAAAATTCGAATTGGCCTCTGCCTGTCGTTTACCGGTTTCTATGTAGCTTTAATCGTCTTAAACACTCTCAAATCGAATTGGCATCTCGCTGCCAGTTGCCAGTCAGTAGAATTAGCGAATTGGCATCTGGCTGCCATTTGCTGGTTTCCTATGTAGCTTTAATCGTGTGAAACCATCTCAAATCAAATTGGTATCTGACTGCCAGTTGCCAGTTGACAATAAAAAAAATTCGAATTGCCATCTAGCTGCCAGTTCAGAAGATTTAGCAATTACAATTTGGCTGCCGTATTCCGGTTTTCTATGTAGCTTTAATCATTTGAAAACTTCTCAAATTGAATTGGCATCTGTCTGCCAGTTGCCAGTTCACAAGAATTTGCCAATTGGCATCTGAATGTCATTCGCCGTCTTCCTATATAGCTTTAATCGGCATAAACCCTCTCAGATCGAATTGGCATCTGGCTGCCAGTTGCCAGTTGACAATTCATAAACATTTTCGAATTGGTATCTGGCTGCCGTTTACCGGTTTCCTATGTAGCTTTAATCGTCTTAAACACTCTCAAATCGAATTGGCATCTCGGTGCCAGTTCCCAGTTCAGAAGAACTATCGAATAAGCCTCAGGCTGCCGTTTGCCGATTTCCTATGTAGCTTTAATCGTGTGAAACCATCTCAAATCGAATTGGCATCTGACTGCCAGTAGCCAGTTAACAATTCATAAAAATTTTCAAATTGGCATCTGGCTGCCGTTTGCCGTATTCGTATGTACCTTTAATCGATTTAAACACTTGCAAATCGAATTGGCATTTAGCTGCCAATTGCCAGTTGCCAATTTATAAAAATTTTGGAATTGGCATCTGGCTGCCATTCGCCGGTTTCCTATGTTGCTTTGATCGTCTTAAACCCACTCAAATCGAATTGGCATCTGGCTGCCAGTTGCCAGTTGCCAATTCGCAAGCATTAGCGAATTCGCAAGCATAAGCGATTTGGCATCTGACTTCCGTTTGCCGGTTTCCTACATGGCTTAAATTGTCTTAAACACTCATGAATCGAAATGGAATCTGACTGCCAGTTGCCAATTCAGGAGAATTAGCGAATTGGCATCTGGCTGCCGTTTTCCGGTTTCCTTTGTAGCATTAATCGTCTGAAAGCGTCTCAAATCGAACTGGCATCCGACTGCCAGTTGCTAGTTCATAAGAATTTGTGAATTGGCATCTGGATGTCGTTTGTCGGTCTCCTATTCAGTTTAAATTGTCTTAATCACTCTCAAGTCAAACCTGGCACCTGACTGACAGTTGCCAATTGCCAGTTCACAAGAATCAGTGAATTGGCATCTTGATGTCGTTTGCAGGTTTCCTGTTTAGCTTTTATCGTCTTAGACACTCTTATTTCGAATTGGCATCTGGCTGCCAGTTGCCAGTTGACAAATCATAAAAATTTACGAATTTGCATCTGGCTGCCGTTTACCGGTTTTCTATGTAGCTTTTATCGTCTGAAACCTTCACATATCGAAATGGCATCTAACTGCCAGTTGCCAGTTGACAAGAATTTGCGAATGGGCATCTGGATGTCATTTGCCGGTTTCCTATTTGTTTTTTATTATCTAAGACACTCTCAAATCGAATTGCATCTGACTGCCAGTTGCCAGTTCACAAGGATTTGCGCATTGGCATCTGGATGTCGTTTGTCGGTTTCCTATTCAGTTTATATAGTCTTAAACACTCTCAAGTCGAATTGGCATCTGACTGCCAGCTGCCAATTGCCAGTTCACAAGAATCTGCGAATTGGCATCTGAATGTCGTTTACAGGTTTCCTATTTACATTTTATCGTCTTAGACACTATCAATTCGAATTGGCATCTGGCTGCCAGTTGCCAGTTTACCATTCATAAAAATAGAATTTTCAAATTGGCATCTGGATGTCGTTTGCCGGTTTCCTGTATAGCTCTAATGGGCTAAACCCTCTCAATTCGAATTGGCATCTGGCTGCCAGTTGCCAGTTGACAATTCATAAAAATAGAATTTTCGAATTGGCATCTGGCTGCCGTTTACCGGTTTCCTTTATAGCTTTAATCGTCTTAAACACTCTCAACTCGAATTGGCATCTCGCTGCTAGTTGTCAGTTGCCATGTCAGTAGAATTAGCGAATTGGCATCTGGCTGCCGTTTGCCGGTTTCCTAGGTAGCTTTAATCGCGTGAAACCGTCTCAAGTGGACTTGGCATCTGACTGCCAGTTACCTGTTCACAAGGATTTTCGAATAGATATATGGATATCATTTGCCGGTTACCTATTTAGCTTTTATCGATTTAAACACTCATGAAAATTCATAAATGTTTCCGAATTAACAGTTGGCTGCCGGTTTGGTATGTACCTTTAATCGATTTAAACACTCTCAAATCGAATTGGCATCTGGCTGCCAGTTGCCAGTTCAGTAGAATTAGTGAATTGGCATCTGGCTGCCGTTTGACGGTTTCCTACGTAGCTTTAATCGTCTGAAACCGTTTCAAATCGAACTGGGATCTGGTTGCCAGTTGCCAGTTCACAAGAATTTTCAAATAGATATCTGGATATCATTTGCCGGTTACCTATTTAGCTTTTATCGATTTAAACACTCATAAAAATTCATAAATGTTTTCGAGTTGGCATTTGGCTGCCGGTTTGGTATGTACCTTTTATCGATTTTAACACTCTCAAATCGAATTGGCATCTGGCTGCCAGTTGCCAGTTGTCAGTTTAGTAGAATTAGTGAATTGGCATCTGGCTGCCGTTTGCAGGTTTCCTATGTAGCTTTAATCGTCTGAAACCGTCTCAAATCGAACTGGGATCTGACTGCCAGTTGCCAGTTCACAAGAATTTGCGAATAGGCATCGGGATGTTGTTTGATGATTTCCTATTTAGTTTAAATCATCTTAAACACTCTCAAATCGAATAGGCATCTGTCTGCCAGTTGCCAGTTTACAATTCATAAAATTTTCGAATTGGCATCTGACTGCCGTTTACCGGTTTTCTATGTAGCTGTAATTGTCTTAAAACCTCTCTATTTGAATTGGCATCTGGCTGCCAGTTGCCAGTTGCCAATTCACAAGAATTAGCGAACTGGCATCCCGTTGCCTTTTGCCGGATACATATTTAGCTTGAATCGGCTTAAACCCTCTCAAATCGAATTGGCATCTGGCTGCCAGTTGCCATTTCACAAGAATTAGCGATTTGACATCTGGCTGCCGATTCGACTTGAGAGTGTTTAGAAGAAACAAGAATTTTCGAATTGTCATCTGGATATCGTTTGCCGGTTTCCTATTTAGCTTTAATCGTCTTAACCCCTTTCGAATCGAATTGGCATCTGTCTGCCAGTTGCCAGTTCAGAATTAGCGAATTGTCATCTGGCTGCCGTTTGCCGGTTTCCTATGTAGCTTTAATCGTCTTAAACCCTCTCAAATCGAATTGGCACGTGGCTGCCAGTTGCCAATTCACAAGAATCTGCGAATTGGGATCTGACTGCCAGTTGCGAATTGACTAGGTTCTGCGAATTGGCATCTTGATGCCGTTTGCCAGTTGTCTGTCCACCTGGTATGCTCTAAAACCCTATCGAGTCGAATTGGCATGTGGCTGCCTGTTGCCAGTTGCCAATTCACTTGAATTTGCGAATTGGCATGTGGCTGCCGTTTGCCAGTTACCTATTCAGCTGTATAAGCATCTCAAATCGAATTGACATCTAGCTGCCTGTTGCCAATTCGCGAGAATTGGCGTCTAGAATATGAAGTTAGCTGCCATTTGCCAATTGCCGATTGAATAGGCAAATGGCAACTGGCAACTGGCAGCCAACTTCACGAACATTTTTGGTGATACACATTTAGTTTAACTTCTGTTTCTCTACGTAACTGTGACTGAATTAAATTATATACTATTTGCTGCCTTCAGAAATTCCTGTAATCTGTATTTACTGCAAACAGTGAACGCCCAAGTCTGAAGTAAACAATATACATAAATTCGAACAAGACTCATTAGGAATAAGTCCATTCAAACCATTATCTTGAAGAGTCTTCAAGGGATAAGTGGGTTAACTTACATCTAGAAGGAGGAGGGATGACTGTTGTCGCCGGTAATTGTGCACCTGAAATTGAAGAAAATAAATCGTAAATCTTTTTTTTCATGAAACAATAAAAGTGTGAAAGCTTGCAATAGTTCCTTTTACATAGACTATGGAAAACATAGACATCAATTACGTATATCTGTAAAGTCTTTTACGCTGAATACAGACGCAGTTTAAATCAACATGTTTTTTGTTTATTTTGTGCGTGCAATGTAAAATATAAAATATCTGCAAGTCATAAGTGGATGCTGTTTTATTATTTATTTATTTTTTAGATGCAAAAAGAAAATGATGATTAAAGTTGTTTTTTGTTCTGAAGCTTAGTTTTAGATAGAACCTATTTTCTGTTACCTTTCATTAGATATTGTGTAGGCCTAATTCATGAATGTATTTCTAGTTTTGTTCTCCCTAACCAACTTCCAGCTCAATAACATGCTTTAAGGTTGGAACAGTTTTTTCTTACTTTCTTTCTCAGACGAAAAGCTGTTCACTGAGCTGGAGTTTCTCATAATTTTGTCTTAATCAAAAACAAGGAACTGACGAAAAATACAATCAAGATGAGATAGAGTTCCCATCTTTAAACAATTGATTGAATGATTGATTCGATGATTAACGTCCACAGTAAACAGCTATGGTCATGTCGGGACGGTCAGTTAATCTAACCACACTATTCCTGGACAGGCTTAGACCTCCTAAGCGGTTAACCAGTACTAAGTGCACATACTTTCGTCAGTAACTGACAACTGCCCTTCTTGAATCAGCGGAAGGAGAAACGAAAGTATGTGGCCAGACCGGGTTTCGAACCCAGGGCCTCTGACTTGCCAGTCAGGCGCTCTATCGATTGCGCTATGCGGCCCGGCTACCATCCTCAACGTCAACAGAACTTGACGAGTACAGTTCGTGACATTCCATCAACACAGAAACTACATTGCCGCATGCATTTTCAAGATTATGTGCCTCGGCTGCACACATGTGAGAAAGCCAAGTTCTGCTTACAGAAGGTCAGGTGATTTCCCCCGCAGGCCCTGGTTTTCGCCCATCTCTGCTTAATGATTGGCTCGAAATATGTGAAATATTTTTGAATAGGCCGTAAAACCCATATGAAAAAATCATAAAAAAGATTAAGCGGCTACTGGCTTGGTGTTTATACTACTATCATGATATCTTTCATCCTGATTCAAAATAACAGAATACGAGAAAGGACACACTACCTCTTGGAACAACACATATATAATTTTGAGTGGTATAACAACTCATATCATTCCACTGCTTATAATGGGTATAATACATGGCACAATCTTCGTTGCCTTTGTAATTGTTAGGTTCCTCTGGCATCCAGTTGGTATAATCTACAGCGGTTCCATCGCTCCATGTATATCCTGTGTAAATATATTCGATGAAATAAAAAAAAAAAAAACTCATTTACTGGTACTGTATATTTTTGTTAAAGCCATATTCTTTTTACACTGGCGTAGCACTGTAAGTTATATCGAAACTCTAGTAACAGACTTGCAAAGAGACTGAGAAATTCTAAACAAGTAAACCGCTTTCAAAAACTTAGAATCTGATTAAAAGACTAATTTTCACATAGAATTGAAGTTTTGACCCTTGTTGAGACGACTTACTAGATGGACTAACTGAATATTAAACAGGAATAAACATCAGGGTTTTTTCCGAGTGGTAACTTCAAAGTTTTTTTATTGAATAGTCCAGCAATAGGGTTCTGACAATATTTTGCATTACATTATAATGCTATTCGTTTAACAGACTTTAAGTTGCAATCGAAAGTTGAAAAGAAAATTTTAACTTATTATTGAATATAAATTTTTGGGCAAAAAAATAATATACAATGAATCTCATTTTTGAGATGTTGGTTCTATTGGCAGTTTGTTCATCTTTATCACGAAAACAGTCTAAAGTCATCGGAGAACTATCAAAATAATCTACGACTTACTGTTAGTTGTCCACCATAGAAATTGAAGTTTGCAAAGAAACGATTGAAGGACAAGTGAAGACATATTGCAAAATTTTGCCCTTAATTCATGCTGTTGGAATACATTGTACATGTAATATATATATATATTAGATATCAGTCAATTTACAAAAGAGCTCAAACTGTAACCACCTTTCAAAATGCAGCGTATAAAATCTTATAGGAGAGGATTTACGATGCAAAGTGCAAACTGCCGTATTTCTTCGGCTGCAAAATAGGGGTTTCCCTTCCAAAACAAATCCAAAATCTAAATCTGACTTGTAAGACGGATCTGATTTTTTGGTATTGGTATTGTTTAAGAAATGGAAAAAAAACGCATCTCATAGCAGAATTTCATAAGACGGATTTTAATATTTCAGGACTTTCGAGAGATGTAAGAAGAGTGTATTATAGCCGAATAAATATCGCATAGACGTCGCGCACGGTATTGGGGTACATTCTCGGACAGATATGAAATGGGCCCCACGGAAGCAATGCTTTTTTCGGATTTTATGCCATAAACTGTTTTAAAATCGTGAATTGGTATTTATTTTATTTTCGGGTCAATAATATTTGGTTTTGAGACGATGTAAATCCAAATGCGGGCGCAAAACGGTTGGTTTTTTGCGCTAAAATGCGTGTAACTCGGTAACAAAGTCGGCATGGTGGGCATACTCGAAAAAGAGGAAATTTTCTAGATTAACTCCATATTCATTATTCTGTTTATTCTTCAACAATCGCCAGCTTAAGAATTTATTGTTAAAAGTAAAATAGTGTAACTCACGCTCAAATTAACGTCAAAATTGCAGGGCTGGTTTCTTCGGAGAGTATTTATTGTATCGGGATAAACAAATTTTGAAAATATTTGTATATGTTTCAAATGTACTTATGCATCACTTATGAGCTATATAAAAATAATTACTTTTTCTCTACGGATACGAAAACAAATTAAAAAATCCGTGGTCTTAATTTTTGTAACAGATTTCAAAATTGACACAAAAGTCTTACACCTATCTATGTTATTAATCTGATTTTGACAAAATACTTACAGCAATCTGTGCAAAAAGCAAATTTCCAAAATGTACATTGTCTGTTTGTATTATCTGCTAAATTGGGATTAAATGCTCTTGAACAATAAAATTTTTATGCGCATTTACATCGGTCTTAAATTTTGTAACGTGGCGACGAATAAAGAAATTCAAACGTTACATGCATATGAAACCTTATAGTTATAAGCGGCTATCTAGCAATTTTCAGGTCTGCGTCATTATAGTCAAACACGTCTTAAGGTCAGCTCTGTGAAGCAAATAACTGTGTTAAAAGGCAAAAATTTCATTTCCAAATGCACCATTTTCTTTACAAATTGACCTGTACTATTAAGTAAGCATCTGTCTCAAGCAAGCGGGTTTTGCACTTCCCTTGGGTGCTTGCTTAAGGCAGGTTTGGCTATATAGCAATACCTTCTCTTGCCATCGGCGAAAAGTTTCTCAAAGTTTAAAGCCCATAAATATATCAATACATATATATGATATTTCATCAGCATAAAAAGTCTTTCCCGTGGCAATCTGACTCGCAGAAAAAAAGAAACGGGAAAGGTGACGCAAGAGAGATATAATACGTTGTACACGCAAACAGAGGATAGTATAGTATAACGAAATAAATTATCGTGAAACGGCTAAAAGCTACCGTGCAGGGATGTAGTGTGGTTTATATTTGCAGCTTCCGATAGAACTTGTACAACAAACTCAATTCATATCGTGTTCATAAATGCAAATAGAGCCGTCCTATACTGAAAAAGCAAATGAATAAGCAAAACTGTAAATATATTCTCATTGATGTCGTCCTTACAACATGTACAACATGTTTAAAGGATCGGAATGGTTTTGTTTCCGTGGCGTGTTTGGTTTTGTTTCACTACTTTCGATAAAGACAGTCGAACCCTGCGGTTAACATTCTCATAAGGCGGAAAAAGTAGCCGCTTCACAGTTTGACGTTACGTTTTGTTCCCCAATACCGTGCGCGACGTCATAATACTAACCAGCTTCTGTATCCCTATCGTTTATTCCTATCCAGAATATAGGATTTCCATCTGTTCTGTTGAAAATAAACATAGACATAACTTAGTTAACAAGGACGTATTCAAATACTCGCCAGCATATTAGGCATTCTGAAATTTTATAAATTGGACACGATTTCAATACAAACTGCCAGCTGACATGAAATATGAAAAATCTTAGAGGCTAATTAAAATCTGAAAAGAGTTCCTTCAAGAGTAGAGAACACATTCAGAAGAAGTAACATGAGCCAGACTACGTAGTTTCGGCTATAAAATCTCTTGATTACCTCTCAATACGTTTAAAAATCTGTGAGTGCGTATCATGTAATTGACTATTACTGTTGCTATTTTAGCAGTGATTTTTAGATTTTTCCATTATTGATAATATCTCTTTTATCAAATCTGGATGCAAAAAAAACAAAAACAAAAAACAATCACACAAAAAAAGATATTAATGAAAATAAAATAAAAATGTCTAAAATATATAGCTATAATAATTTTACTGACAAGTAATTTTACCGCCTATGTGGAAAAGCATATGACCTAGGTACAGGTTAGTTAAAGGTTAACGTTAGTTAAATTTTGGAACAAATTGACTGAGCAAACAAAAACTGCAAACATTTTTGATGATGGGACCGATAGGTAGACCCAATTCAGACTGCTCCAAAAGTAGATACTAAATGTGTTCTGATAAAGTTGCTACATGTAAATAACCGCTTTTAAAGTTCTGGTTTGTTTACGTTGACCTTAGCTACCTGTTTTATAATAAAATGAAGTTGTGTATCATTTTCCTGTAAAAATTTATATTGTCAATATTCTGCAGCTTCTGATTAAAAGCACTGCAGAAAATCTTTTTTGGGGGCTAATCATTATTCAATAGAATTTGGCTGCATCTGCCTACTGTAAGAAAAAAAAACTAATGACAGGAAAGACGTGGCACCGCAGAGTCAAATCAGAGTCTTTCCTGTTTTTCGGTGACAATTTGTGCAGCCCCGGATCCAGGGGTTGGACTCTGGGGCTTCAGCCCCGCCATTTGGGCCTCTGTATTATGTATAATATGTAGGCTTCTAGATAATAAGAAGTATCTGATGACAGTTTGGTATAATTTATCCATGTGGTAAGATTAAAATAAATGTTGTGACACATCATTAGAATCGCCTCGGCGAGGCGATTCTAATGAGATATCACAATATATATTTTCAGGTGAAATTGACATTATCATACATTTTCATCAAATCAACCCTAATAATGTCATATTTTCAAGCCCCCCCCCTCCCCCCTCCTTCCACCCCAACCCACACATACATCTCGGCACCTTTCAGTCCCAGCAATTGTTATTCAGAGCCCCACCAGTACCTGGTGGTCTGGCTCCGGGCCTGTTGTGGAGATCTATAGAGATATTCTGAGTTAAGTGATGGATTTTCTTCAACCTGAGCAGATAAGCAATACTCCCTACGAACATTTTCTCGTACTAATATCAAACGATGTTTTACTTACGGAAGAAACGTGGACAAAAAGGAATCATTTAAGCCACCGTGGAAACTTGGTAGTTCTCCACCCAAACTTTTACAAAACGTTCTAGCGTTCATCCACGTCAGCTTATGTGTTTTCCCAGTGAATGCCTTTACAAAATAAAGTAAACTAACAATAGCGGATGTCAGTTTATATTCATACACCAGAGAAAATATATTAAAACAAAGTCGATAAATTGAACAAAAATAAACTGTCTACACTGCTTCTCAGTTTGCAGCTGAAACATGTGTCTAACTATTTTGCATGATGATCCTCATGAAAAATGCGCTTCTTTGCTAAATGTGAACCTCTCGGTAAATAACATGTTAATTTACTTATCCGTTCAATTTATGAAGTGAGTAATACAAATAACAAAAGCTGGCATTGGACATAGCTCGCCTTTGAAAGAATACTGGTAGAGTAAAGGTTCTGAGCATTTTCTAAAATCAGTCATGATACATATTACAGGTATGCAAAAAAATTTAAAGTTACTTTTTAGTCACTGTTATATATCTTACATACCGGTGAAGTGCCTTGGGGTGGTACTATGTAGAAACTCTAGAGAAGCATATAAATGAATTCTAAGTATCAACTGAATCCATCCTTTCATCGAAAATCACTATGCCTTAATGAAAGTCTAACCAGAAAAATAACAAAACAATTCTAGGTCCATGACATTGATCTCAAAGGGACTGGTGGTTGTACCGTGTAAATCTAAAGACCATTATGTAGCAACACCGACAATGTCATGTATATCCACTAGTAGTGGCAGCAGATATCAGCCTTTATGTCACATTAACAAAGAACAACCCAAAATGTAACATAAAATTACTAAGTCCACGACCTTGACCTTAAGCTCACCGAAGAGAACAAGAGTGATACTATGTAAAAAAATGGACCATTATCTAAAAATATAGACACTATCAGCTCAATCTATCATGAACTAAGAGAAATATGTCTTTAAAGAACTTGAATCAAAACAGCCCCCCCCCCCCCCTAGCAGGACATTAAAAGTCAAGGTTTTTGATAAAAGATACCGAGAGGCTCGGAGTTGTACTATGTAAAATCATAGACCATTATCTTATACTATTGATACTATCAGCTTAATCCATCATTGGACTAATGAGATATATATCTTTAAAAACTTGAACCAAAACATCCACTTACCTGGACGTTAAAGGTCAAGGTCGTTATTAAAGATACCGAGGGGCTTTGAGTTATAACATGTAAAACTTTCGACCATTATATAATATCAGTGAAGGCATCAATTAAATCCATTTAGAGGGTTAACACTAAATCCGTCTATCTAGACGCTGACTCGGACGCCGGTACTAACGCCGACGCCAGGGTGACAACACTATAACGCTTCTGTATTTCGTACAAGCCAGCTGAAAAGGGAGATATTCCGTTTTAAAGCCCCGGACATGTCAAAACAAACATTTTGCTGGCGGAAATTTTGCTTTTACAATTTTATGAATAAACTCGTTTACAAGTATAAAAAATCAACTCGTTGGAGACTTACAAATGTTGGAAATCACTTCAAAATATCATTGCTGTATAAGGGCTTACTTATATGTTTTTAAAAATAATAAGCAACCGTACATAATAGCAATTTCCCTGAACTGCTGTCCATCCTGTCGGACAGGGAAGATTAGGATATGGTGTCGGCGTCGTTGGCATTGTCGAGAATCCTGATGTTCGTGGCAATTGACAAATGTAACCGCTTTTCCGTGTGCAAGCTAAATTTTCCCATAGCCCGATTGGTTGATCTGCTCTCATGCCGACGCAAGTTGCGTTTTCATTACCTGTAGGGAAACGAAAACTCCTCGGTTAATATTTAAGCAAGTGAATTTAAGGGAATAAGCCAAGACTTTTACAATTTACTTAAAACAGAGATTTAAATTATTCGAGAATAAATCATAGTTTTGAGAAAATCATATTTTGCCATTCTATGAATTTGAGGCAGCATCTCACTTATAATTCGAAAGGAGCATGGCATACACTGTATGCCATTCTCCTCTCGAATTATAACTAAAATGACACCATAGATCTGTTACCATGGCAACTATGGAATTACTAATCGGTGTGCTAAGTACCTTGGAAGAATGACATTATAATGACGCCACTTCAACATCAATATGAACTCTAAGTTGCTATTGTAACATATCTATCAGGTTATTGGTATCGGAGCATGACAAACAGTGTTTGTCTTGCTCTGCCAATTTTTCGATGACATTACAAACTGAAATTCTTTCAACAGAAACGTCATTTTTATCAAACAAATAATTATTTTCCAGTCACTTAACTCCGTGCTTTCAGTCAGTAAGCCTCTCAAGTCAAGAAGCTCTAGATTTCATCAGCTTATTTAGTTGACTGGGTACATCTTCAGGGGAGGCAACACTGTCATCTTTATTTTTGCTTCCTTTCTGATCATGTCAAAACTCAAGAATGAATTTGATCATGGGGGAGAAATCAGTTGTTCAAAAGTAAATCCCACTTTACAAATAGAAACAAACAGGAAGACACAAATCAGGTCTCCGTTTGAAAAAGTTGGTGAAAACATGGACATATACACTGAATTCTTAGTGGGATATCTCAACAGGTAACACAACACATTTGTTATTAAAAATGAGCAGAAAAATCTTAGAACTATTTTCAAGGATATCCAATATCCTACGCTTAGCGCGTGATCATGTATTATCCTTTATCTGGTTTTCTCCGTCACTGAATGGTGAAAATTCGAAAAATCACCTAGATCGAGAAAGGATCCCCTAACAGTTATCTCTATTGAAGGTCTGTGCAAATTTGGAGAAAATATCTTGCTTTTTCATACAGTTATTGCTCATGATTCATTGACTGTAAATATATACATTTGTGATTACATTGTAAAGACAAACAAAACGTTTCCTTTATCAGATTAAACGCAGCCTGGCCCGGAGGTTATAAAATTTGAGTACATTCTCAAACTCAAAATAAAGCACACTGATTGGCTGCTTCCGAGCACATTCTCGGAAGCAGCCAATCAGTGTGCTTTATTCTGAGTTTGAGATTATACTCAAGTTTTATAACCTCGGACCCTGCCCTAGCATACGCCACTTGTGGTACAGCTAGCTTGGATCAGTAGGTTTGCAAAGGCGACCTGTTGCGCTGTCCTTTTAAAATTTGCAGCAACACTTTTTCTGGTTGAATTTCATACCATCTTTATTTCTTCACTTAAATTTAATCATATATCGACCAAGAAGGCGAGGACATTGAAATAATGCTGTATCAACTGTGGTTAAATGTTATAACGTTGATTCAAAGTTAATACAACGTTGTTTAAATATCATTTGCCTGTTGGTGAAGTCAATATGAAACTTACCCGTATGAGTATTATGCCAGTTTGTGTATAATACCCGGTCCCCGCTGGCCCAGGTGTAAGTCCCTGGGGTGGCGCTGTCAGACATACCAAGCCAAAAGTATCCCGTTCGGTACAACAACTGACTTGAAAGAAAACCTTGTATAAACCTATAATTAAACAACAAGAATCATAATATCACAGCAACAAACCAATTTTTTGTAAGTCTTAACGATAGTCCAACTATAACATAAGACTTTGCTTCAAATGTACGCTGTATTTAAAAAATCTGTTGCACACACTTTTGAATTAAACTTGTAAGCAACTGCAATGACATGATGATCAAAATTGTATTTATGAAGTAGAGACCAATTAATCTTAATGCCGTATTGCAACTGTGTCCGTTGGCATTGCACTGCAGACACAATGCAGTATAAACGAAAACAAGGGTAGCTCGCTGCTTCGCTTTGTCAAATAGTTGTCAAAACTCCAAAAGATGACGGTCGCAAATTATCACTGATGCAGATTTATCTCACCCAATCATCTGTGTAAGCCCGTTTTGCAAGTGTTTCCACTATAAACAGTAAAACGATTTGAAGGAAAGATAATTATTTGAGAAAACGTCAGGTCAGGTTCTTATCATGATGAATTATGACGATATCTGCAATACAGGTTTCATGTTTCCATAAAACACACTCTGTTGACTTCTCATAAAAATAACCTTCTTGGATATTCTTAGTGAGCTTCAAATCATACGTTACGCAGAAATGCAGACACTGTAAAGAAAATTAGCAAAGTTATACGGGTACACCGGCAAGTGTTTTTCGCTACTTTTACAAAAGGGAACAACTTTCGTGTTTTCTTTTCAGCAGGGAGAATCCCTTCCAGAATTAACCCAATAATGACGAATGAATTATTCTACCCTTATGAAATCAATGAGCCCATTCATCATTTTAGGGGTACCTGGTAAATTATCACTTTTAATTCTTTTACAAAAATGCTTGAATTTTAAGTAAAAGTGGAGACCCTACCCAGACGTCGCGTTATGCGGCGTCTGGTCTGAAACTGCACTATTTGCCTCTGTCCCGTTTATGGGACGCGAAGCATAAATGGGTTTAATTCTTCATTTTCACGCACTAAAATTTCTAATTGGTCAGTTTTCTACTTGGCAGAAATATGATTTTTTAACAAAGATTTTGAATGTTATTATAATCAAAATTTAGGCGGCTATCTACTTATTAAATGACCCCTTCTTGTAAACAATACAATTGTTTTAAAACGCATAAAAACGCATCAAACTTGCACAAGATCAGGACATGTTAGCTAATAAGGTTTCCCATCATAAAAACAAGAAATCTGTTCCCAGTTATGATTAATCTTTTAGCTGTATTAATTTTAATATTGAAGTAGTCAAATCACTTCCCTTTTAGTGTTTGTGAAAGTCTTAATAGACGCCTCGAATCACAGTGAATCCTTTTGCAAATGCATGACCGATTGTGCTGCTTGTTAAATACAAGAAATATGGTCATCTGTTCTTCCTAATTTGTAGCCTGAATAGTCTGAATTCGCATAAGGCTTAGTTCTATGGAAAAAGTGACCAATTAGAACTTTTGTTCAGTGTATGTTCTGACCCTTTTTGCTGAGGGAGACTCAAATGAAAGTGACAGAGTTGCATGTCTAAAAATGTACCTGAATATTATTTATCAAATGACGTCGCTGTTATTCAGTGGATTACGTCGTGTCATAAAAATCGTATGACCACACGTGTAATAACACTTTGGCGCGTACACGTAACGTCATTGACAACGTCCATGTCAACAATGCGTTTTCTTATT
Source organism: Ctena decussata (assembly GCA_963989385.1). Lineage (NCBI taxonomy): Eukaryota > Metazoa > Mollusca > Bivalvia > Lucinida > Lucinidae > Ctena > Ctena decussata. The sequence continues at coordinate 46,183 of CAXDIV010000061.1, forward strand.
GAAATAATGTTCAGTTTGACGGCGGATTTCATTTTAAAGGGTCAGATGATAAACAAAATCTTAAACTCGTGGTCATTTCATATGAAATTTATTCATTGCGCTCAGTATCAGGTTTGGCCATTTAGATGGAGGGATACACGATCTGGTCTCACAATCCAGAGGGCGCGGGCTAGATTCTGACTCAAGTAAGTTTTTAGGAGCTTTCTTTACGTTTTACTCTTACAATTATAACGGCACTCGTTCTATCGGTTGGAACTGATTAAAACTCTTGAAAGGACAGTGAATCTTAAATCATCCATCCGTCTATTTCATTCAACAAATAAACATATTCACTCACATGTTTTGTTAGTATTTCAGTGCTGCAGATAGGATGGGATAACAGAGATAATTTAGGGACACTTTTCCATATTTTTGCAAAATCATACTGTATGTTGGACTCCTTATTTGAACCGTCTCGCTGAGGCATTTTTAATGAGGTCACAACATATGTTCCGCTGAGAAATAAGAAAAAAATATCTCAGAGCTATCACGAGTTCTGAATTATTACAAACCTGTTGTTAACAGTGGCTAAAGTTCCATGGTATGTTCGGTTGCAGTAATTGTTGGCATCTGTCCAGGTTTTAAGTGATGTTATTATTCTATAACAATGAGATTCATATCCAATCGCATACTGAAACGAAATAAAAGTTTACGAAAGAAACGTACCTTTACCAAATTTTAGATATGAATTATTGTATATCTAATTTAAAAGCAACCTTAATATGCTAACAACTCTAATTCGAGCAGCACACATATCTATTTACGTTTGTTTTAGTACTAGTAACTGGGTCATACAACTTTACAGAGCTATTGATCAGCGCAACCTTATTGTATACTTGTCTTTATCATATGACGTCGCATCTGAGAGTGTAATAAAGCCATGCATTAAAAACGATAATCCACTAGTGGATTAAATATGCAAATTACGTCGTAACCTTATACGTTGACGTCCATTAAAACATCGCATTTTCTAATGGCAAAATCGTGACGTTTTAGTGCAAAGTTTGCTAATAAAATACGATTTTAGTGTCATATGATAAATAGAATCTTGCATTCGTGCTCCTGTATTATTGAATTTATTAAACTCGTTGGGGAAAAACGATAAGATGCTCGGCAAAGCCTCGCATCTTATCTTTTTCCCCAACTCGTTTAATAAATTCAATAATACATGAGCACTCATGTAAGATCCTCTATGTCAAATATGCTTATCTTTCCACTTCACAGTTTTTTTATGTTGCATCAAGGAAATTATTTATCATGTTTATCTACTCAGATATGCATACCAGACAAAACATAACAACTGCAACAAAGGCTGCAACAGAACCAATGGCGAGGGTGAAACTAGATTAATTATTTGGGATAACCACGCGGATATCAGGATTTTCACTTACGTAGCTTACTGTGTGTGTCGTCTATATAGCTTAACCTATCCAATCAGGGACCAGTTATTCAAAACTAACGACATGATTAGTTAACGTTTTGTTAAAATTTTAAATGTTAATGTATCAAATACGCCATTTTTGTTGAAAAAATGTGAGAAGCTTTTGCTCTCTCATTTTTTTTTCAACGAAAAATATTAGTGTATTAGGTATATTTGGCAATAAAGTCATAAAACACTTAACGAATGACCTCTTAACAAGCTCGTTCGGCTAACGATGCTTTGAACAACTGGGCCCAGGTGTTTAGGGCAGGATGAACTGGGCCCTGGTGTTAAGGGCAGGGTGAAGAAATCGGTTCGGTCGGCACCTGAACACTGCCATCTCGTCTACCGTTTTATTTCGACACGACAAAACCAACAAGTGGGGTCTGCGCCCAGCAAATGCTCAGAACAACCTGGGAATCCGCCTAGCCTGATCAGTGTCTTCTCTGTCTGCATGGGCTAGCTTAGATCCTTAGATATCTTTAAGTGCACAGCAAAGACTCTAACCAGACTGGGCGGATGCCCAGGCTGATCTGTGTCTTCGCTGGAAGCACATGCCACTTTGTCGGTTTTGTCGTGTCGATGCTCGTCTACAGTAAAAGCTATTCAGATCTAGGGACATAAGGCTTTAAAACAGTTCTAAAGTTTATCGATAATCAGGGACTGTACTATTTTCACCTATGAATAAAAGCTTACCCGTGGACATCCAATATGATAAGGACTCTGTGTCGCTGAAACGAATATCTTAGGAGCCTTGCAGATGTATCCACCAAGCTTTGCTGAACATAGTTCATCATTCCAATTACTATTCTGAAGTTGAAAATATAAATATAAAAAGACGTCAAATAGGTTTACTTGTAAGCTGAATTCTGGAATATAGTCAAAAGAAGTTCCGCCGCATAATAAAATAAATAGACAGTTTCTGATAAAGAATCCCAGTTAATGCAGTGAAAAGTCATCGTAGTATTGAGAGGACATTTTTGTATCAAATTTGTCAGACAAACACATTTTTTTAAGTTTGGTGTAAACCGAGAGTCGGTGCCCATTTCAGTGTTAATGGAGTCTTTTTCTATTTCCCGAGATTTCTCATAAAAGCAGCTTGCAACATTTTGTAGTTTTGGCATCATTTCTCCATCTGTTCTTCTTAGACACAATCTTAAGAATCCAAATCTTACATACACTGAAGCAAAGTGGAATTCAAAACATTTTACACGGTAATCTAGCACTTGTAAATTCCAGTGTTTAGTTAGAACAGACAAACTGTCTGAACTTACAATGGCATTGCCATAAGCATTTATAAACTGTATGCCTGTCACGATTTCACATTACAATGGTGCATTCTTATTTAGAAGCGTATAACCCCCCACCCCCTCCCCCAGTAGTTATTACTGACCGTCCCCAAAGCGGTACTTTCGTTGCGGTTGCATTTGTTTTATGTTCGGTGCTGTTTAATTTATTGTGTTCTCATTTTCACCCTTCCATTATAAAAATTGAAAATAGGTAAAAATAGTTGTTAAATGTTTTTTCGTATAATTTGCTTAGTCTGTTGTAACCCTTCTGTTTGTCTAAATTATTTAGTTCAGTATAGATAGCTGAGTTGCCACCTATTTGGGAAAGAGCTGCTGACTCGGCTTATCACTTGTAATTTATTGTTTGTTGGGATGTCTTTGTCAATCTTTCCCTTTGATGTTGGGGATAGGATTTGGGATCTGATTCAGTCCGTTCCTGAAGTGTAGTTACTCTTTAAATTTGCAAAGGAAGTTACACACGTGCTACGAAAAGCGAAACTAAAATTTATGACTAATAATGCCACGATCTGAAAGTAAACTTTCCTATACATGTAGCTTTAATTCAAAGGGAGGTAATTTACAGTCTGGTACACTTTAAAACGCAATGTTTGCCATATAGAAATTTGATCAGGTTTGATTTTGATGTTTCCTGATTGTATTGTTTCTCGTAAATTAAACGAGACGAACATAACAATACTGCGCATGCGCAGGAAACACCCAGTTGCATTTTCTATGTTTTTCTAGTCATATCAGGTAACTCTGTACATGCAACCAGGAAAATGGAAAATTGGAAAACAGAGATGGTCAGATGTTTGAGCAACTTACTACAAGTAAAAAAAATACTAAATGTTGTATTTCCAGTCTACAATGTTACGATTAAAATTGCGGGGGAATTTGATTTGACGTGTATATTTACTCGACAAAAACAATAATCGAATACACCTTATTTAAGCTGCTTTGACAACGCAGGTAAACTCTTATAAACTTGTCAGTTTGGTGATTCTTTGAACTTACAAAAGCATTCAAAATATAATATAAAAATTTGACAATGTAAGACACTTTCAATATTGGATATTGTTTTCAAAAGAAACAAAAAATGTTCGACATTTTTGATATTAGATATTGTTTTCAAATATAAGGAAAAAAAAAGTTGCGGGAGAGATGATT
>CAXDIV010000061.1:50120-74472 GCA_963989385.1 Ctena decussata
TTTTTGGACAGTTAAAAAATGAAAGAATGTTTAAGTTATTTATAGACGCTCAACCCTGATAAGGGCATACAGCGTCTAAACGTCTAGAATTAAAAATATTTCTATTTACAAAACAGGTTCAAATACGTCTAAATGTAAAAATACGTCCAGATGTTAAAAATATTATGTATAATAAATGACTATATCATATTAAAAAGTCCAGCTTCCTTTAAGAAGTTAATAATATGAAAGGATGATATTTTATTAAAATGGTCGTTCATTGTTTTAATACTGTAATGTTTTGAACGGATGTAATTAAAATCAATGCAAGACACAAGAAGATGTTTAATGGTTATCGTTTTATTGCATGGTATGCAGAAAGTTGGTACTTCATTATTTAGTAAAAACGAATCATGTTGAACATTCTAGGGGGTATTGGACGAGTGATGGTTCCTGCTCACCTGTGCAGTATTGTTAATTGGATAATTTCCCTTAGGAACGGTCTACACTATAATCGACTCGCTTTTTTGTGACAACACATAAGCCTAGCATCCCCCGAAGGGGAATCCGGCGAGAAGTGAACATCCAGATCAGACGCTTCAAACCCGAGGTCTGATCAGGATCTGCACTGTTTGCCTTAAATGTTGGAAATTTTTTGTTAGAATAATCTAAAATCAGTAATAATAAACTATGTATTTTTTCTTATTTTTAATTTTATTCTATTCTATTTCATTTGTTTATTTATTCATTTACTTATTTTTTTTATTATTATTTTTTTTTATTTATTTATTATTTTTTTTTTTTCATTTTCCTTTTCTTTGCGAACCTTTGAATTGTTGAATTTGTTTCGCTAGTTCCTATTTAAATTACGCATCCAAAGGAATTCTGACAGGATCGGTGGCAATGCATTTCTTAAACGAAGCGACTGAGTTTTCAGCGCCGCAAAAGGCAAAACTCTTAAAGTTTCCGTTTTTGGACTCATGGGGAAGCATGAAGACATAATGTTAACTTTGAAAAAGATGTATCATTTTAATCCTCAGAATAAAGACTGTCAGAAATAAGGTTATAAAAAAATCAGTATAGCTCGAATTTTTCAGAAATACGCACTGAAAATGGAAAATTTCGCAATTCTTTTGAATATTCCAGTGAATGTATATGTCAAGATAGGCATGTAATTAAAAAGGCAAGGGAAGCAAGAAAACTTTAACTTTTTCGAAAAATGAAAACACCTTCGTGTAGGTAATATACCATGCTTTCAGAATATAGGTTATAAAATATTCAAATAATTTGAAAAAGGTAAGAAAAACATAAAATTATTGATATTCCGTATTCAATTCTATGTAAATTTGATACCCAATATTAGACAGACAAGGCTGTCTAACAGGGGCGATAACAAAATCGATAATCCAATGCATCGGTAAAGAATGTTCAGTATGGCTTAATCGTGTTAATCTAGCGTCACTTTGTTTATTTAAGTAAATATTGACCTCATCCGTAGAAAAAAGTACCTTTGGCATAAACAAACTGTGCCAGGCTGCACATGCACAATATCAGAGTTCGCAAAGAAAACAGCTAGGCTGTGCACTGTTTTGAAAAAGAACTGCCCATGTCTGATCAGCCTGCGCATTTCATGTAGAGGCTAGTGTTTAGCTAGCGAAATTCGCGTATATCCTTCATATACTCATCCCATGACGCGGGTCAGTTGTATAACAGCAACATGCGCGTGGAAAAAGACATTCGAATATACAGTCCGAACATCACAGAACAGTCTGCGCGTACGTACAGTCTGGTAATATTAGGGTTTGCATGGGTGCTGGATGAACTGAGCATGCATTGTTCATATAATTATTATGCGTTTGTGAATCCCGCGTCTCATTTGCTAAATAACTGTTAGCTGTATCCAAGACAGAGGAGATCCTGATCAGACCGCTCCCTTCAACACTAGCTCTTAGGGCTTAACGGTAAGCTTTGGATACTGATGTACGGGTTATGCTCTGAAATACACAGTTTCTGGTGCATGTGGACCAGTAAGCACAGTTACACCACGCAAATCCTTGAAATAACGTATCAACGTCGGTTTAACATTATTTTGTCAAACAAATGTTGATACGCATTGATACCCAACGTTATGTGCCTCTTAGCGGGGCAGATTGGGCGCGGCGGAAGGGGCTGGGGGACAAAAGGCGTTAAAATATGTACTTGAATAGTGCATGCCCCAGAGATGAGGATGATTAGACTCATCTAAACAGTTGTTCATATTTGTTAACTTAAATATCCAGTGTGATTCTTCTTCTCGTTAACGTGAAAAATGGATCCATTCTTGTATAAGGGTCGGATCCGAGTCTTCGCTGTTCGCACAAGATGTACTTACTAATATGCTTATAAGATGGGGATTTCCCTCCAACGGAAAGAATCTTTGGGATTGTTAGGGAAACTCTCGCCTTACGGCGCAATGGGTTGTTCTATATGTGCAAGACGTGGGGAAGGGGAGGGGAAGCATGCGGCTTTTTGCAGAATCGCTGATTGCACATGATGTACCTATTTATTCGGTTATAAGATTGGGGATCTCACAAGGTCATTCGGATTGTAAGGAAAACATCCGTCTTACCGCACAATGGGTTTTCTGTTTAAAATGGCATGCGTCTTATAGCCGAACGCTGTTTGAACAGGTTGCAGCCACTTATTCAGTTATAAGACGGGGGTTTCCTCCCAACAACATATCTAGTTCCGTCTTTAAGATATTGTTAGTTATTCTGTGTTTACGGACGGAGGAGTACATGCGTCTCATAACCAAATCGCTGTTCACACGACATACTTCTATATTCAGTCATAAGACGAGGGAAATCTAGGTCTAGATCGTGAAAAGATCTAGATCTTTGGGTTTGTATTGGGAAACGCCGTCTAACAGCACAATTACACAATAGTGATCAGGTAATTATCGTGTTTTCTGTGTGCGTATTGGTAGGGGAGTGGGGAGAAGACTGGGGACAGGGCATGCGTCTTATAGCAGAATTGCTGTTTGCACATGGTGCTCCTACTCATTCGGTTATGAAACAGGGGTAGCCGCTTTACAACACAATAACGCAATAGTGATTAATATATTGTGGGTTATTCTGTGTGTGGGGTGGAGACATGCTTCTTATAGCCGAATTAAAGGGTAATCGGCGTACCATATCTAAGAGCTATTCTAATACAGTGCGCCTATAGAAGCAATGGAAAGTTTCCGTGTTTTATTCTGCAACAAACTGTCGGGCAGTTGTAAGTAGATATATCACTCGCGCTCCGCGCTCGTGATTTGATCTACATTACAACTGACATCTAAAAAGTGAAACATTACTCAGCAGTTCACTGCTAGAGCTAATCTATTTCTTAAATAAGACTCTTGTCTGGCAAACCAAAAATAGTTATGTCCGAACTTGCATGCCTGACGAAATTACTGCATTTTAGCGGTAAACAAAATGTTGCCAAGGTGCAATTCTGTGGTAAAATTTTGCAGTTTTTTTAAGATATTGCAAGAGTAATGATTATCTATATGGGCTATTCATCTTATATAGTAGTTATGCTTTTATTTGTTAATTTGAAGGAGGACACATAGTGCGAACTTTGCTTTCAACAAGATATTTATGCCTTCACTTACAAGAACAACCATGTTGAACATTCTAGGGGGTATTGGACGAGTGATGGTTCCTGCTCACCTGTGCAGTATTGTTAATTGGATAATTTCCCTTAGGAACGGTCTACACTATAATCGACTCGCTTTTTTGTGACAACACATAAGCCTAGCATCCCCCGAAGGGGAATCCGGCGAGAAGTGAACATCCAGATCAGACGCTTCAAACCCGAGGTCTGATCAGGATCTGCACTGTTTGCCTTAAATGTTGGAAATTTTTTGTTAGAATAATCTAAAATCAGTAATAATAAACTATGTATTTTTTCTTATTTTTAATTTTATTCTATTCTATTTCATTTGTTTATTTATTCATTTACTTATTTTTTTTATTATTATTTTTTTTTATTTATTTATTATTTTTTTTTTTCATTTTCCTTTTCTTTGCGAACCTTTGAATTGTTGAATTTGTTTCGCTAGTTCCTATTTAAATTACGCATCCAAAGGAATTCTGACAGGATCGGTGGCAATGCATTTCTTAAACGAAGCGACTGAGTTTTCAGCGCCGCAAAAGGCAAAACTCTTAAAGTTTCCGTTTTTGGACTCATGGGGAAGCATGAAGACATAATGTTAACTTTGAAAAAGATGTATCATTTTAATCCTCAGAATAAAGACTGTCAGAAATAAGGTTATAAAAAAATCAGTATAGCTCGAATTTTTCAGAAATACGCACTGAAAATGGAAAATTTCGCAATTCTTTTGAATATTCCAGTGAATGTATATGTCAAGATAGGCATGTAATTAAAAAGGCAAGGGAAGCAAGAAAACTTTAACTTTTTCGAAAAATGAAAACACCTTCGTGTAGGTAATATACCATGCTTTCAGAATATAGGTTATAAAATATTCAAATAATTTGAAAAAGGTAAGAAAAACATAAAATTATTGATATTCCGTATTCAATTCTATGTAAATTTGATACCCAATATTAGACAGACAAGGCTGTCTAACAGGGGCGATAACAAAATCGATAATCCAATGCATCGGTAAAGAATGTTCAGTATGGCTTAATCGTGTTAATCTAGCGTCACTTTGTTTATTTAAGTAAATATTGACCTCATCCGTAGAAAAAAGTACCTTTGGCATAAACAAACTGTGCCAGGCTGCACATGCACAATATCAGAGTTCGCAAAGAAAACAGCTAGGCTGTGCACTGTTTTGAAAAAGAACTGCCCATGTCTGATCAGCCTGCGCATTTCATGTAGAGGCTAGTGTTTAGCTAGCGAAATTCGCGTATATCCTTCATATACTCATCCCATGACGCGGGTCAGTTGTATAACAGCAACATGCGCGTGGAAAAAGACATTCGAATATACAGTCCGAACATCACAGAACAGTCTGCGCGTACGTACAGTCTGGTAATATTAGGGTTTGCATGGGTGCTGGATGAACTGAGCATGCATTGTTCATATAATTATTATGCGTTTGTGAATCCCGCGTCTCATTTGCTAAATAACTGTTAGCTGTATCCAAGACAGAGGAGATCCTGATCAGACCGCTCCCTTCAACACTAGCTCTTAGGGCTTAACGGTAAGCTTTGGATACTGATGTACGGGTTATGCTCTGAAATACACAGTTTCTGGTGCATGTGGACCAGTAAGCACAGTTACACCACGCAAATCCTTGAAATAACGTATCAACGTCGGTTTAACATTATTTTGTCAAACAAATGTTGATACGCATTGATACCCAACGTTATGTGCCTCTTAGCGGGGCAGATTGGGCGCGGCGGAAGGGGCTGGGGGACAAAAGGCGTTAAAATATGTACTTGAATAGTGCATGCCCCAGAGATGAGGATGATTAGACTCATCTAAACAGTTGTTCATATTTGTTAACTTAAATATCCAGTGTGATTCTTCTTCTCGTTAACGTGAAAAATGGATCCATTCTTGTATAAGGGTCGGATCCGAGTCTTCGCTGTTCGCACAAGATGTACTTACTAATATGCTTATAAGATGGGGATTTCCCTCCAACGGAAAGAATCTTTGGGATTGTTAGGGAAACTCTCGCCTTACGGCGCAATGGGTTGTTCTATATGTGCAAGACGTGGGGAAGGGGAGGGGAAGCATGCGGCTTTTTGCAGAATCGCTGATTGCACATGATGTACCTATTTATTCGGTTATAAGATTGGGGATCTCACAAGGTCATTCGGATTGTAAGGAAAACATCCGTCTTACCGCACAATGGGTTTTCTGTTTAAAATGGCATGCGTCTTATAGCCGAACGCTGTTTGAACAGGTTGCAGCCACTTATTCAGTTATAAGACGGGGGTTTCCTCCCAACAACATATCTAGTTCCGTCTTTAAGATATTGTTAGTTATTCTGTGTTTACGGACGGAGGAGTACATGCGTCTCATAACCAAATCGCTGTTCACACGACATACTTCTATATTCAGTCATAAGACGAGGGAAATCTAGGTCTAGATCGTGAAAAGATCTAGATCTTTGGGTTTGTATTGGGAAACGCCGTCTAACAGCACAATTACACAATAGTGATCAGGTAATTATCGTGTTTTCTGTGTGCGTATTGGTAGGGGAGTGGGGAGAAGACTGGGGACAGGGCATGCGTCTTATAGCAGAATTGCTGTTTGCACATGGTGCTCCTACTCATTCGGTTATGAAACAGGGGTAGCCGCTTTACAACACAATAACGCAATAGTGATTAATATATTGTGGGTTATTCTGTGTGTGGGGTGGAGACATGCTTCTTATAGCCGAATTAAAGGGTAATCGGCGTACCATATCTAAGAGCTATTCTAATACAGTGCGCCTATAGAAGCAATGGAAAGTTTCCGTGTTTTATTCTGCAACAAACTGTCGGGCAGTTGTAAGTAGATATATCACTCGCGCTCCGCGCTCGTGATTTGATCTACATTACAACTGACATCTAAAAAGTGAAACATTACTCAGCAGTTCACTGCTAGAGCTAATCTATTTCTTAAATAAGACTCTTGTCTGGCAAACCAAAAATAGTTATGTCCGAACTTGCATGCCTGACGAAATTACTGCATTTTAGCGGTAAACAAAATGTTGCCAAGGTGCAATTCTGTGGTAAAATTTTGCAGTTTTTTTAAGATATTGCAAGAGTAATGATTATCTATATGGGCTATTCATCTTATATAGTAGTTATGCTTTTATTTGTTAATTTGAAGGAGGACACATAGTGCGAACTTTGCTTTCAACAAGATATTTATGCCTTCACTTACAAGAACAACCATGTTGAACATTCTAGGGGGTATTGGACGAGTGATGGTTCCTGCTCACCTGTGCAGTATTGTTAATTGGATAATTTCCCTTAGGAACGGTCTACACTATAATCGACTCGCTTTTTTGTGACAACACATAAGCCTAGCATCCCCCGAAGGGGAATCCGGCGAGAAGTGAACATCCAGATCAGACGCTTCAAACCCGAGGTCTGATCAGGATCTGCACTGTTTGCCTTAAATGTTGGAAATTTTTTGTTAGAATAATCTAAAATCAGTAATAATAAACTATGTATTTTTTCTTATTTTTAATTTTATTCTATTCTATTTCATTTGTTTATTTATTCATTTACTTATTTTTTTTATTATTATTTTTTATTATTTATTTATTATTTTTTTTTTTTTCATTTTCCTTTTCTTTGCGAACCTTTGAATTGTTGAATTTGTTTCGCTAGTTCCTATTTAAATTACGCATCCAAAGGAATTCTGACAGGATCGGTGGCAATGCATTTCTTAAACGAAGCGACTGAGTTTTCAGCGCCGCAAAAGGCAAAACTCTTAAAGTTTCCGTTTTTGGACTCATGGGGAAGCATGAAGACATAATGTTAACTTTGAAAAAGATGTATCATTTTAATCCTCAGAATAAAGACTGTCAGAAATAAGGTTATAAAAAAATCAGTATAGCTCGAATTTTTCAGAAATACGCACTGAAAATGGAAAATTTCGCAATTCTTTTGAATATTCCAGTGAATGTATATGTCAAGATAGGCATGTAATTAAAAAGGCAAGGGAAGCAAGAAAACTTTAACTTTTTCGAAAAATGAAAACACCTTCGTGTAGGTAATATACCATGCTTTCAGAATATAGGTTATAAAATATTCAAATAATTTGAAAAAGGTAAGAAAAACATAAAATTATTGATATTCCGTATTCAATTCTATGTAAATTTGATACCCAATATTAGACAGACAAGGCTGTCTAACAGGGGCGATAACAAAATCGATAATCCAATGCATCGGTAAAGAATGTTCAGTATGGCTTAATCGTGTTAATCTAGCGTCACTTTGTTTATTTAAGTAAATATTGACCTCATCCGTAGAAAAAAGTACCTTTGGCATAAACAAACTGTGCCAGGCTGCACATGCACAATATCAGAGTTCGCAAAGAAAACAGCTAGGCTGTGCACTGTTTTGAAAAAGAACTGCCCATGTCTGATCAGCCTGCGCATTTCATGTAGAGGCTAGTGTTTAGCTAGCGAAATTCGCGTATATCCTTCATATACTCATCCCATGACGCGGGTCAGTTGTATAACAGCAACATGCGCGTGGAAAAAGACATTCGAATATACAGTCCGAACATCACAGAACAGTCTGCGCGTACGTACAGTCTGGTAATATTAGGGTTTGCATGGGTGCTGGATGAACTGAGCATGCATTGTTCATATAATTATTATGCGTTTGTGAATCCCGCGTCTCATTTGCTAAATAACTGTTAGCTGTATCCAAGACAGAGGAGATCCTGATCAGACCGCTCCCTTCAACACTAGCTCTTAGGGCTTAACGGTAAGCTTTGGATACTGATGTACGGGTTATGCTCTGAAATACACAGTTTCTGGTGCATGTGGACCAGTAAGCACAGTTACACCACGCAAATCCTTGAAATAACGTATCAACGTCGGTTTAACATTATTTTGTCAAACAAATGTTGATACGCATTGATACCCAACGTTATGTGCCTCTTAGCGGGGCAGATTGGGCGCGGCGGAAGGGGCTGGGGGACAAAAGGCGTTAAAATATGTACTTGAATAGTGCATGCCCCAGAGATGAGGATGATTAGACTCATCTAAACAGTTGTTCATATTTGTTAACTTAAATATCCAGTGTGATTCTTCTTCTCGTTAACGTGAAAAATGGATCCATTCTTGTATAAGGGTCGGATCCGAGTCTTCGCTGTTCGCACAAGATGTACTTACTAATATGCTTATAAGATGGGGATTTCCCTCCAACGGAAAGAATCTTTGGGATTGTTAGGGAAACTCTCGCCTTACGGCGCAATGGGTTGTTCTATATGTGCAAGACGTGGGGAAGGGGAGGGGAAGCATGCGGCTTTTTGCAGAATCGCTGATTGCACATGATGTACCTATTTATTCGGTTATAAGATTGGGGATCTCACAAGGTCATTCGGATTGTAAGGAAAACATCCGTCTTACCGCACAATGGGTTTTCTGTTTAAAATGGCATGCGTCTTATAGCCGAACGCTGTTTGAACAGGTTGCAGCCACTTATTCAGTTATAAGACGGGGGTTTCCTCCCAACAACATATCTAGTTCCGTCTTTAAGATATTGTTAGTTATTCTGTGTTTACGGACGGAGGAGTACATGCGTCTCATAACCAAATCGCTGTTCACACGACATACTTCTATATTCAGTCATAAGACGAGGGAAATCTAGGTCTAGATCGTGAAAAGATCTAGATCTTTGGGTTTGTATTGGGAAACGCCGTCTAACAGCACAATTACACAATAGTGATCAGGTAATTATCGTGTTTTCTGTGTGCGTATTGGTAGGGGAGTGGGGAGAAGACTGGGGACAGGGCATGCGTCTTATAGCAGAATTGCTGTTTGCACATGGTGCTCCTACTCATTCGGTTATGAAACAGGGGTAGCCGCTTTACAACACAATAACGCAATAGTGATTAATATATTGTGGGTTATTCTGTGTGTGGGGTGGAGACATGCTTCTTATAGCCGAATTAAAGGGTAATCGGCGTACCATATCTAAGAGCTATTCTAATACAGTGCGCCTATAGAAGCAATGGAAAGTTTCCGTGTTTTATTCTGCAACAAACTGTCGGGCAGTTGTAAGTAGATATATCACTCGCGCTCCGCGCTCGTGATTTGATCTACATTACAACTGACATCTAAAAAGTGAAACATTACTCAGCAGTTCACTGCTAGAGCTAATCTATTTCTTAAATAAGACTCTTGTCTGGCAAACCAAAAATAGTTATGTCCGAACTTGCATGCCTGACGAAATTACTGCATTTTAGCGGTAAACAAAATGTTGCCAAGGTGCAATTCTGTGGTAAAATTTTGCAGTTTTTTTAAGATATTGCAAGAGTAATGATTATCTATATGGGCTATTCATCTTATATAGTAGTTATGCTTTTATTTGTTAATTTGAAGGAGGACACATAGTGCGAACTTTGCTTTCAACAAGATATTTATGCCTTCACTTACAAGAACAACCATGTTGAACATTCTAGGGGGTATTGGACGAGTGATGGTTCCTGCTCACCTGTGCAGTATTGTTAATTGGATAATTTCCCTTAGGAACGGTCTACACTATAATCGACTCGCTTTTTTGTGACAACACATAAGCCTAGCATCCCCCGAAGGGGAATCCGGCGAGAAGTGAACATCCAGATCAGACGCTTCAAACCCGAGGTCTGATCAGGATCTGCACTGTTTGCCTTAAATGTTGGAAATTTTTTGTTAGAATAATCTAAAATCAGTAATAATAAACTATGTATTTTTTCTTATTTTTAATTTTATTCTATTCTATTTCATTTGTTTATTTATTCATTTACTTATTTTTTTTATTATTATTTTTTTTTATTTATTTATTATTTTTTTTTTTTCATTTTCCTTTTCTTTGCGAACCTTTGAATTGTTGAATTTGTTTCGCTAGTTCCTATTTAAATTACGCATCCAAAGGAATTCTGACAGGATCGGTGGCAATGCATTTCTTAAACGAAGCGACTGAGTTTTCAGCGCCGCAAAAGGCAAAACTCTTAAAGTTTCCGTTTTTGGACTCATGGGGAAGCATGAAGACATAATGTTAACTTTGAAAAAGATGTATCATTTTAATCCTCAGAATAAAGACTGTCAGAAATAAGGTTATAAAAAAATCAGTATAGCTCGAATTTTTCAGAAATACGCACTGAAAATGGAAAATTTCGCAATTCTTTTGAATATTCCAGTGAATGTATATGTCAAGATAGGCATGTAATTAAAAAGGCAAGGGAAGCAAGAAAACTTTAACTTTTTCGAAAAATGAAAACACCTTCGTGTAGGTAATATACCATGCTTTCAGAATATAGGTTATAAAATATTCAAATAATTTGAAAAAGGTAAGAAAAACATAAAATTATTGATATTCCGTATTCAATTCTATGTAAATTTGATACCCAATATTAGACAGACAAGGCTGTCTAACAGGGGCGATAACAAAATCGATAATCCAATGCATCGGTAAAGAATGTTCAGTATGGCTTAATCGTGTTAATCTAGCGTCACTTTGTTTATTTAAGTAAATATTGACCTCATCCGTAGAAAAAAGTACCTTTGGCATAAACAAACTGTGCCAGGCTGCACATGCACAATATCAGAGTTCGCAAAGAAAACAGCTAGGCTGTGCACTGTTTTGAAAAAGAACTGCCCATGTCTGATCAGCCTGCGCATTTCATGTAGAGGCTAGTGTTTAGCTAGCGAAATTCGCGTATATCCTTCATATACTCATCCCATGACGCGGGTCAGTTGTATAACAGCAACATGCGCGTGGAAAAAGACATTCGAATATACAGTCCGAACATCACAGAACAGTCTGCGCGTACGTACAGTCTGGTAATATTAGGGTTTGCATGGGTGCTGGATGAACTGAGCATGCATTGTTCATATAATTATTATGCGTTTGTGAATCCCGCGTCTCATTTGCTAAATAACTGTTAGCTGTATCCAAGACAGAGGAGATCCTGATCAGACCGCTCCCTTCAACACTAGCTCTTAGGGCTTAACGGTAAGCTTTGGATACTGATGTACGGGTTATGCTCTGAAATACACAGTTTCTGGTGCATGTGGACCAGTAAGCACAGTTACACCACGCAAATCCTTGAAATAACGTATCAACGTCGGTTTAACATTATTTTGTCAAACAAATGTTGATACGCATTGATACCCAACGTTATGTGCCTCTTAGCGGGGCAGATTGGGCGCGGCGGAAGGGGCTGGGGGACAAAAGGCGTTAAAATATGTACTTGAATAGTGCATGCCCCAGAGATGAGGATGATTAGACTCATCTAAACAGTTGTTCATATTTGTTAACTTAAATATCCAGTGTGATTCTTCTTCTCGTTAACGTGAAAAATGGATCCATTCTTGTATAAGGGTCGGATCCGAGTCTTCGCTGTTCGCACAAGATGTACTTACTAATATGCTTATAAGATGGGGATTTCCCTCCAACGGAAAGAATCTTTGGGATTGTTAGGGAAACTCTCGCCTTACGGCGCAATGGGTTGTTCTATATGTGCAAGACGTGGGGAAGGGGAGGGGAAGCATGCGGCTTTTTGCAGAATCGCTGATTGCACATGATGTACCTATTTATTCGGTTATAAGATTGGGGATCTCACAAGGTCATTCGGATTGTAAGGAAAACATCCGTCTTACCGCACAATGGGTTTTCTGTTTAAAATGGCATGCGTCTTATAGCCGAACGCTGTTTGAACAGGTTGCAGCCACTTATTCAGTTATAAGACGGGGGTTTCCTCCCAACAACATATCTAGTTCCGTCTTTAAGATATTGTTAGTTATTCTGTGTTTACGGACGGAGGAGTACATGCGTCTCATAACCAAATCGCTGTTCACACGACATACTTCTATATTCAGTCATAAGACGAGGGAAATCTAGGTCTAGATCGTGAAAAGATCTAGATCTTTGGGTTTGTATTGGGAAACGCCGTCTAACAGCACAATTACACAATAGTGATCAGGTAATTATCGTGTTTTCTGTGTGCGTATTGGTAGGGGAGTGGGGAGAAGACTGGGGACAGGGCATGCGTCTTATAGCAGAATTGCTGTTTGCACATGGTGCTCCTACTCATTCGGTTATGAAACAGGGGTAGCCGCTTTACAACACAATAACGCAATAGTGATTAATATATTGTGGGTTATTCTGTGTGTGGGGTGGAGACATGCTTCTTATAGCCGAATTAAAGGGTAATCGGCGTACCATATCTAAGAGCTATTCTAATACAGTGCGCCTATAGAAGCAATGGAAAGTTTCCGTGTTTTATTCTGCAACAAACTGTCGGGCAGTTGTAAGTAGATATATCACTCGCGCTCCGCGCTCGTGATTTGATCTACATTACAACTGACATCTAAAAAGTGAAACATTACTCAGCAGTTCACTGCTAGAGCTAATCTATTTCTTAAATAAGACTCTTGTCTGGCAAACCAAAAATAGTTATGTCCGAACTTGCATGCCTGACGAAATTACTGCATTTTAGCGGTAAACAAAATGTTGCCAAGGTGCAATTCTGTGGTAAAATTTTGCAGTTTTTTTAAGATATTGCAAGAGTAATGATTATCTATATGGGCTATTCATCTTATATAGTAGTTATGCTTTTATTTGTTAATTTGAAGGAGGACACATAGTGCGAACTTTGCTTTCAACAAGATATTTATGCCTTCACTTACAAGAACAACCATGTTGAACATTCTAGGGGGTATTGGACGAGTGATGGTTCCTGCTCACCTGTGCAGTATTGTTAATTGGATAATTTCCCTTAGGAACGGTCTACACTATAATCGACTCGCTTTTTTGTGACAACACATAAGCCTAGCATCCCCCGAAGGGGAATCCGGCGAGAAGTGAACATCCAGATCAGACGCTTCAAACCCGAGGTCTGATCAGGATCTGCACTGTTTGCCTTAAATGTTGGAAATTTTTTGTTAGAATAATCTAAAATCAGTAATAATAAACTATGTATTTTTTCTTATTTTTAATTTTATTCTATTCTATTTCATTTGTTTATTTATTCATTTACTTATTTTTTTTATTATTATTTTTTTTTATTTATTTATTATTTTTTTTTTTTCATTTTCCTTTTCTTTGCGAACCTTTGAATTGTTGAATTTGTTTCGCTAGTTCCTATTTAAATTACGCATCCAAAGGAATTCTGACAGGATCGGTGGCAATGCATTTCTTAAACGAAGCGACTGAGTTTTCAGCGCCGCAAAAGGCAAAACTCTTAAAGTTTCCGTTTTTGGACTCATGGGGAAGCATGAAGACATAATGTTAACTTTGAAAAAGATGTATCATTTTAATCCTCAGAATAAAGACTGTCAGAAATAAGGTTATAAAAAAATCAGTATAGCTCGAATTTTTCAGAAATACGCACTGAAAATGGAAAATTTCGCAATTCTTTTGAATATTCCAGTGAATGTATATGTCAAGATAGGCATGTAATTAAAAAGGCAAGGGAAGCAAGAAAACTTTAACTTTTTCGAAAAATGAAAACACCTTCGTGTAGGTAATATACCATGCTTTCAGAATATAGGTTATAAAATATTCAAATAATTTGAAAAAGGTAAGAAAAACATAAAATTATTGATATTCCGTATTCAATTCTATGTAAATTTGATACCCAATATTAGACAGACAAGGCTGTCTAACAGGGGCGATAACAAAATCGATAATCCAATGCATCGGTAAAGAATGTTCAGTATGGCTTAATCGTGTTAATCTAGCGTCACTTTGTTTATTTAAGTAAATATTGACCTCATCCGTAGAAAAAAGTACCTTTGGCATAAACAAACTGTGCCAGGCTGCACATGCACAATATCAGAGTTCGCAAAGAAAACAGCTAGGCTGTGCACTGTTTTGAAAAAGAACTGCCCATGTCTGATCAGCCTGCGCATTTCATGTAGAGGCTAGTGTTTAGCTAGCGAAATTCGCGTATATCCTTCATATACTCATCCCATGACGCGGGTCAGTTGTATAACAGCAACATGCGCGTGGAAAAAGACATTCGAATATACAGTCCGAACATCACAGAACAGTCTGCGCGTACGTACAGTCTGGTAATATTAGGGTTTGCATGGGTGCTGGATGAACTGAGCATGCATTGTTCATATAATTATTATGCGTTTGTGAATCCCGCGTCTCATTTGCTAAATAACTGTTAGCTGTATCCAAGACAGAGGAGATCCTGATCAGACCGCTCCCTTCAACACTAGCTCTTAGGGCTTAACGGTAAGCTTTGGATACTGATGTACGGGTTATGCTCTGAAATACACAGTTTCTGGTGCATGTGGACCAGTAAGCACAGTTACACCACGCAAATCCTTGAAATAACGTATCAACGTCGGTTTAACATTATTTTGTCAAACAAATGTTGATACGCATTGATACCCAACGTTATGTGCCTCTTAGCGGGGCAGATTGGGCGCGGCGGAAGGGGCTGGGGGACAAAAGGCGTTAAAATATGTACTTGAATAGTGCATGCCCCAGAGATGAGGATGATTAGACTCATCTAAACAGTTGTTCATATTTGTTAACTTAAATATCCAGTGTGATTCTTCTTCTCGTTAACGTGAAAAATGGATCCATTCTTGTATAAGGGTCGGATCCGAGTCTTCGCTGTTCGCACAAGATGTACTTACTAATATGCTTATAAGATGGGGATTTCCCTCCAACGGAAAGAATCTTTGGGATTGTTAGGGAAACTCTCGCCTTACGGCGCAATGGGTTGTTCTATATGTGCAAGACGTGGGGAAGGGGAGGGGAAGCATGCGGCTTTTTGCAGAATCGCTGATTGCACATGATGTACCTATTTATTCGGTTATAAGATTGGGGATCTCACAAGGTCATTCGGATTGTAAGGAAAACATCCGTCTTACCGCACAATGGGTTTTCTGTTTAAAATGGCATGCGTCTTATAGCCGAACGCTGTTTGAACAGGTTGCAGCCACTTATTCAGTTATAAGACGGGGGTTTCCTCCCAACAACATATCTAGTTCCGTCTTTAAGATATTGTTAGTTATTCTGTGTTTACGGACGGAGGAGTACATGCGTCTCATAACCAAATCGCTGTTCACACGACATACTTCTATATTCAGTCATAAGACGAGGGAAATCTAGGTCTAGATCGTGAAAAGATCTAGATCTTTGGGTTTGTATTGGGAAACGCCGTCTAACAGCACAATTACACAATAGTGATCAGGTAATTATCGTGTTTTCTGTGTGCGTATTGGTAGGGGAGTGGGGAGAAGACTGGGGACAGGGCATGCGTCTTATAGCAGAATTGCTGTTTGCACATGGTGCTCCTACTCATTCGGTTATGAAACAGGGGTAGCCGCTTTACAACACAATAACGCAATAGTGATTAATATATTGTGGGTTATTCTGTGTGTGGGGTGGAGACATGCTTCTTATAGCCGAATTAAAGGGTAATCGGCGTACCATATCTAAGAGCTATTCTAATACAGTGCGCCTATAGAAGCAATGGAAAGTTTCCGTGTTTTATTCTGCAACAAACTGTCGGGCAGTTGTAAGTAGATATATCACTCGCGCTCCGCGCTCGTGATTTGATCTACATTACAACTGACATCTAAAAAGTGAAACATTACTCAGCAGTTCACTGCTAGAGCTAATCTATTTCTTAAATAAGACTCTTGTCTGGCAAACCAAAAATAGTTATGTCCGAACTTGCATGCCTGACGAAATTACTGCATTTTAGCGGTAAACAAAATGTTGCCAAGGTGCAATTCTGTGGTAAAATTTTGCAGTTTTTTTAAGATATTGCAAGAGTAATGATTATCTATATGGGCTATTCATCTTATATAGTAGTTATGCTTTTATTTGTTAATTTGAAGGAGGACACATAGTGCGAACTTTGCTTTCAACAAGATATTTATGCCTTCACTTACAAGAACAACCATGTTGAACATTCTAGGGGGTATTGGACGAGTGATGGTTCCTGCTCACCTGTGCAGTATTGTTAATTGGATAATTTCCCTTAGGAACGGTCTACACTATAATCGACTCGCTTTTTTGTGACAACACATAAGCCTAGCATCCCCCGAAGGGGAATCCGGCGAGAAGTGAACATCCAGATCAGACGCTTCAAACCCGAGGTCTGATCAGGATCTGCACTGTTTGCCTTAAATGTTGGAAATTTTTTGTTAGAATAATCTAAAATCAGTAATAATAAACTATGTATTTTTTCTTATTTTTAATTTTATTCTATTCTATTTCATTTGTTTATTTATTCATTTACTTATTTTTTTTATTATTATTTTTTTTTATTTATTTATTATTTTTTTTTTTTCATTTTCCTTTTCTTTGCGAACCTTTGAATTGTTGAATTTGTTTCGCTAGTTCCTATTTAAATTACGCATCCAAAGGAATTCTGACAGGATCGGTGGCAATGCATTTCTTAAACGAAGCGACTGAGTTTTCAGCGCCGCAAAAGGCAAAACTCTTAAAGTTTCCGTTTTTGGACTCATGGGGAAGCATGAAGACATAATGTTAACTTTGAAAAAGATGTATCATTTTAATCCTCAGAATAAAGACTGTCAGAAATAAGGTTATAAAAAAATCAGTATAGCTCGAATTTTTCAGAAATACGCACTGAAAATGGAAAATTTCGCAATTCTTTTGAATATTCCAGTGAATGTATATGTCAAGATAGGCATGTAATTAAAAAGGCAAGGGAAGCAAGAAAACTTTAACTTTTTCGAAAAATGAAAACACCTTCGTGTAGGTAATATACCATGCTTTCAGAATATAGGTTATAAAATATTCAAATAATTTGAAAAAGGTAAGAAAAACATAAAATTATTGATATTCCGTATTCAATTCTATGTAAATTTGATACCCAATATTAGACAGACAAGGCTGTCTAACAGGGGCGATAACAAAATCGATAATCCAATGCATCGGTAAAGAATGTTCAGTATGGCTTAATCGTGTTAATCTAGCGTCACTTTGTTTATTTAAGTAAATATTGACCTCATCCGTAGAAAAAAGTACCTTTGGCATAAACAAACTGTGCCAGGCTGCACATGCACAATATCAGAGTTCGCAAAGAAAACAGCTAGGCTGTGCACTGTTTTGAAAAAGAACTGCCCATGTCTGATCAGCCTGCGCATTTCATGTAGAGGCTAGTGTTTAGCTAGCGAAATTCGCGTATATCCTTCATATACTCATCCCATGACGCGGGTCAGTTGTATAACAGCAACATGCGCGTGGAAAAAGACATTCGAATATACAGTCCGAACATCACAGAACAGTCTGCGCGTACGTACAGTCTGGTAATATTAGGGTTTGCATGGGTGCTGGATGAACTGAGCATGCATTGTTCATATAATTATTATGCGTTTGTGAATCCCGCGTCTCATTTGCTAAATAACTGTTAGCTGTATCCAAGACAGAGGAGATCCTGATCAGACCGCTCCCTTCAACACTAGCTCTTAGGGCTTAACGGTAAGCTTTGGATACTGATGTACGGGTTATGCTCTGAAATACACAGTTTCTGGTGCATGTGGACCAGTAAGCACAGTTACACCACGCAAATCCTTGAAATAACGTATCAACGTCGGTTTAACATTATTTTGTCAAACAAATGTTGATACGCATTGATACCCAACGTTATGTGCCTCTTAGCGGGGCAGATTGGGCGCGGCGGAAGGGGCTGGGGGACAAAAGGCGTTAAAATATGTACTTGAATAGTGCATGCCCCAGAGATGAGGATGATTAGACTCATCTAAACAGTTGTTCATATTTGTTAACTTAAATATCCAGTGTGATTCTTCTTCTCGTTAACGTGAAAAATGGATCCATTCTTGTATAAGGGTCGGATCCGAGTCTTCGCTGTTCGCACAAGATGTACTTACTAATATGCTTATAAGATGGGGATTTCCCTCCAACGGAAAGAATCTTTGGGATTGTTAGGGAAACTCTCGCCTTACGGCGCAATGGGTTGTTCTATATGTGCAAGACGTGGGGAAGGGGAGGGGAAGCATGCGGCTTTTTGCAGAATCGCTGATTGCACATGATGTACCTATTTATTCGGTTATAAGATTGGGGATCTCACAAGGTCATTCGGATTGTAAGGAAAACATCCGTCTTACCGCACAATGGGTTTTCTGTTTAAAATGGCATGCGTCTTATAGCCGAACGCTGTTTGAACAGGTTGCAGCCACTTATTCAGTTATAAGACGGGGGTTTCCTCCCAACAACATATCTAGTTCCGTCTTTAAGATATTGTTAGTTATTCTGTGTTTACGGACGGAGGAGTACATGCGTCTCATAACCAAATCGCTGTTCACACGACATACTTCTATATTCAGTCATAAGACGAGGGAAATCTAGGTCTAGATCGTGAAAAGATCTAGATCTTTGGGTTTGTATTGGGAAACGCCGTCTAACAGCACAATTACACAATAGTGATCAGGTAATTATCGTGTTTTCTGTGTGCGTATTGGTAGGGGAGTGGGGAGAAGACTGGGGACAGGGCATGCGTCTTATAGCAGAATTGCTGTTTGCACATGGTGCTCCTACTCATTCGGTTATGAAACAGGGGTAGCCGCTTTACAACACAATAACGCAATAGTGATTAATATATTGTGGGTTATTCTGTGTGTGGGGTGGAGACATGCTTCTTATAGCCGAATTAAAGGGTAATCGGCGTACCATATCTAAGAGCTATTCTAATACAGTGCGCCTATAGAAGCAATGGAAAGTTTCCGTGTTTTATTCTGCAACAAACTGTCGGGCAGTTGTAAGTAGATATATCACTCGCGCTCCGCGCTCGTGATTTGATCTACATTACAACTGACATCTAAAAAGTGAAACATTACTCAGCAGTTCACTGCTAGAGCTAATCTATTTCTTAAATAAGACTCTTGTCTGGCAAACCAAAAATAGTTATGTCCGAACTTGCATGCCTGACGAAATTACTGCATTTTAGCGGTAAACAAAATGTTGCCAAGGTGCAATTCTGTGGTAAAATTTTGCAGTTTTTTTAAGATATTGCAAGAGTAATGATTATCTATATGGGCTATTCATCTTATATAGTAGTTATGCTTTTATTTGTTAATTTGAAGGAGGACACATAGTGCGAACTTTGCTTTCAACAAGATATTTATGCCTTCACTTACAAGAACAACCATGTTGAACATTCTAGGGGGTATTGGACGAGTGATGGTTCCTGCTCACCTGTGCAGTATTGTTAATTGGATAATTTCCCTTAGGAACGGTCTACACTATAATCGACTCGCTTTTTTGTGACAACACATAAGCCTAGCATCCCCCGAAGGGGAATCCGGCGAGAAGTGAACATCCAGATCAGACGCTTCAAACCCGAGGTCTGATCAGGATCTGCACTGTTTGCCTTAAATGTTGGAAATTTTTTGTTAGAATAATCTAAAATCAGTAATAATAAACTATGTATTTTTTCTTATTTTTAATTTTATTCTATTCTATTTCATTTGTTTATTTATTCATTTACTTATTTTTTTTATTATTATTTTTTTTTATTTATTTATTATTTTTTTTTTTTCATTTTCCTTTTCTTTGCGAACCTTTGAATTGTTGAATTTGTTTCGCTAGTTCCTATTTAAATTACGCATCCAAAGGAATTCTGACAGGATCGGTGGCAATGCATTTCTTAAACGAAGCGACTGAGTTTTCAGCGCCGCAAAAGGCAAAACTCTTAAAGTTTCCGTTTTTGGACTCATGGGGAAGCATGAAGACATAATGTTAACTTTGAAAAAGATGTATCATTTTAATCCTCAGAATAAAGACTGTCAGAAATAAGGTTATAAAAAAATCAGTATAGCTCGAATTTTTCAGAAATACGCACTGAAAATGGAAAATTTCGCAATTCTTTTGAATATTCCAGTGAATGTATATGTCAAGATAGGCATGTAATTAAAAAGGCAAGGGAAGCAAGAAAACTTTAACTTTTTCGAAAAATGAAAACACCTTCGTGTAGGTAATATACCATGCTTTCAGAATATAGGTTATAAAATATTCAAATAATTTGAAAAAGGTAAGAAAAACATAAAATTATTGATATTCCGTATTCAATTCTATGTAAATTTGATACCCAATATTAGACAGACAAGGCTGTCTAACAGGGGCGATAACAAAATCGATAATCCAATGCATCGGTAAAGAATGTTCAGTATGGCTTAATCGTGTTAATCTAGCGTCACTTTGTTTATTTAAGTAAATATTGACCTCATCCGTAGAAAAAAGTACCTTTGGCATAAACAAACTGTGCCAGGCTGCACATGCACAATATCAGAGTTCGCAAAGAAAACAGCTAGGCTGTGCACTGTTTTGAAAAAGAACTGCCCATGTCTGATCAGCCTGCGCATTTCATGTAGAGGCTAGTGTTTAGCTAGCGAAATTCGCGTATATCCTTCATATACTCATCCCATGACGCGGGTCAGTTGTATAACAGCAACATGCGCGTGGAAAAAGACATTCGAATATACAGTCCGAACATCACAGAACAGTCTGCGCGTACGTACAGTCTGGTAATATTAGGGTTTGCATGGGTGCTGGATGAACTGAGCATGCATTGTTCATATAATTATTATGCGTTTGTGAATCCCGCGTCTCATTTGCTAAATAACTGTTAGCTGTATCCAAGACAGAGGAGATCCTGATCAGACCGCTCCCTTCAACACTAGCTCTTAGGGCTTAACGGTAAGCTTTGGATACTGATGTACGGGTTATGCTCTGAAATACACAGTTTCTGGTGCATGTGGACCAGTAAGCACAGTTACACCACGCAAATCCTTGAAATAACGTATCAACGTCGGTTTAACATTATTTTGTCAAACAAATGTTGATACGCATTGATACCCAACGTTATGTGCCTCTTAGCGGGGCAGATTGGGCGCGGCGGAAGGGGCTGGGGGACAAAAGGCGTTAAAATATGTACTTGAATAGTGCATGCCCCAGAGATGAGGATGATTAGACTCATCTAAACAGTTGTTCATATTTGTTAACTTAAATATCCAGTGTGATTCTTCTTCTCGTTAACGTGAAAAATGGATCCATTCTTGTATAAGGGTCGGATCCGAGTCTTCGCTGTTCGCACAAGATGTACTTACTAATATGCTTATAAGATGGGGATTTCCCTCCAACGGAAAGAATCTTTGGGATTGTTAGGGAAACTCTCGCCTTACGGCGCAATGGGTTGTTCTATATGTGCAAGACGTGGGGAAGGGGAGGGGAAGCATGCGGCTTTTTGCAGAATCGCTGATTGCACATGATGTACCTATTTATTCGGTTATAAGATTGGGGATCTCACAAGGTCATTCGGATTGTAAGGAAAACATCCGTCTTACCGCACAATGGGTTTTCTGTTTAAAATGGCATGCGTCTTATAGCCGAACGCTGTTTGAACAGGTTGCAGCCACTTATTCAGTTATAAGACGGGGGTTTCCTCCCAACAACATATCTAGTTCCGTCTTTAAGATATTGTTAGTTATTCTGTGTTTACGGACGGAGGAGTACATGCGTCTCATAACCAAATCGCTGTTCACACGACATACTTCTATATTCAGTCATAAGACGAGGGAAATCTAGGTCTAGATCGTGAAAAGATCTAGATCTTTGGGTTTGTATTGGGAAACGCCGTCTAACAGCACAATTACACAATAGTGATCAGGTAATTATCGTGTTTTCTGTGTGCGTATTGGTAGGGGAGTGGGGAGAAGACTGGGGACAGGGCATGCGTCTTATAGCAGAATTGCTGTTTGCACATGGTGCTCCTACTCATTCGGTTATGAAACAGGGGTAGCCGCTTTACAACACAATAACGCAATAGTGATTAATATATTGTGGGTTATTCTGTGTGTGGGGTGGAGACATGCTTCTTATAGCCGAATTAAAGGGTAATCGGCGTACCATATCTAAGAGCTATTCTAATACAGTGCGCCTATAGAAGCAATGGAAAGTTTCCGTGTTTTATTCTGCAACAAACTGTCGGGCAGTTGTAAGTAGATATATCACTCGCGCTCCGCGCTCGTGATTTGATCTACATTACAACTGACATCTAAAAAGTGAAACATTACTCAGCAGTTCACTGCTAGAGCTAATCTATTTCTTAAATAAGACTCTTGTCTGGCAAACCAAAAATAGTTATGTCCGAACTTGCATGCCTGACGAAATTACTGCATTTTAGCGGTAAACAAAATGTTGCCAAGGTGCAATTCTGTGGTAAAATTTTGCAGTTTTTTTAAGATATTGCAAGAGTAATGATTATCTATATGGGCTATTCATCTTATATAGTAGTTATGCTTTTATTTGTTAATTTGAAGGAGGACACATAGTGCGAACTTTGCTTTCAACAAGATATTTATGCCTTCACTTACAAGAACAACCATGTTGAACATTCTAGGGGGTATTGGACGAGTGATGGTTCCTGCTCACCTGTGCAGTATTGTTAATTGGATAATTTCCCTTAGGAACGGTCTACACTATAATCGACTCGCTTTTTTGTGACAACACATAAGCCTAGCATCCCCCGAAGGGGAATCCGGCGAGAAGTGAACATCCAGATCAGACGCTTCAAACCCGAGGTCTGATCAGGATCTGCACTGTTTGCCTTAAATGTTGGAAATTTTTTGTTAGAATAATCTAAAATCAGTAATAATAAACTATGTATTTTTTCTTATTTTTAATTTTATTCTATTCTATTTCATTTGTTTATTTATTCATTTACTTATTTTTTTTATTATTATTTTTTTTTATTTATTTATTATTTTTTTTTTTTCATTTTCCTTTTCTTTGCGAACCTTTGAATTGTTGAATTTGTTTCGCTAGTTCCTATTTAAATTACGCATCCAAAGGAATTCTGACAGGATCGGTGGCAATGCATTTCTTAAACGAAGCGACTGAGTTTTCAGCGCCGCAAAAGGCAAAACTCTTAAAGTTTCCGTTTTTGGACTCATGGGGAAGCATGAAGACATAATGTTAACTTTGAAAAAGATGTATCATTTTAATCCTCAGAATAAAGACTGTCAGAAATAAGGTTATAAAAAAATCAGTATAGCTCGAATTTTTCAGAAATACGCACTGAAAATGGAAAATTTCGCAATTCTTTTGAATATTCCAGTGAATGTATATGTCAAGATAGGCATGTAATTAAAAAGGCAAGGGAAGCAAGAAAACTTTAACTTTTTCGAAAAATGAAAACACCTTCGTGTAGGTAATATACCATGCTTTCAGAATATAGGTTATAAAATATTCAAATAATTTGAAAAAGGTAAGAAAAACATAAAATTATTGATATTCCGTATTCAATTCTATGTAAATTTGATACCCAATATTAGACAGACAAGGCTGTCTAACAGGGGCGATAACAAAATCGATAATCCAATGCATCGGTAAAGAATGTTCAGTATGGCTTAATCGTGTTAATCTAGCGTCACTTTGTTTATTTAAGTAAATATTGACCTCATCCGTAGAAAAAAGTACCTTTGGCATAAACAAACTGTGCCAGGCTGCACATGCACAATATCAGAGTTCGCAAAGAAAACAGCTAGGCTGTGCACTGTTTTGAAAAAGAACTGCCCATGTCTGATCAGCCTGCGCATTTCATGTAGAGGCTAGTGTTTAGCTAGCGAAATTCGCGTATATCCTTCATATACTCATCCCATGACGCGGGTCAGTTGTATAACAGCAACATGCGCGTGGAAAAAGAC
>CAXDIV010000062.1:0-57411 GCA_963989385.1 Ctena decussata
GTTCACATTGTTTCGGACTCCATGACAAAGCACTGACTAGTAATAATGATGATAGCAATAGTAGTAGTAATAAAATAATGATAATAATAGAAATATTTCCAGTGACATAGACCAAATTCACCAATCTCATCTTTTGACCACCTTACCTCAGATAGCTGCCTACTTTGCTCTCTGTTCTTGCCCTCATTTGTTAGCTCACCTGAGCACGAAGTGCTCAGGGTGAGCTTTTGGGATACCCTGATGTCCGTCGTCCGTCGTACGTCCGGACGGACGTCCGGACGTCCGTCAACTTTTGCTTGTGTACACCCTAGCAGGCACAGTTTTGATCCAATCTTTATGAAACTTTGTCAGAATGTTAGTCTTAATAAAATCTAGGTCAAGTTCGAAACTGGGTCATGTCGGGTCAAAAATAAGGTCACTAGGTCAAATCTTAGAAAAACCTTGTGTACGCTCTAGAGGGCACAGTTTTCATCCAAAGTTCATGAAACTTTGTCAGAATGTTTATCCTCATAATATCTAGGACAAGTTTGAAACTGAGTCAGGTGGGGTCAAAAACTAGGTCACTAGGTCAAATCATAGAAAAACCTTGTGTACGCTCTAGAGGACACAGTTTTGATCCAATCTTTATGAAACTTTGTCAGAATGTTAGTCTTTATAAAATCTAGGTCAAGTTCGAAACTGGGTCGGTCATGTCGGATAAAAAACTAGGTCACTAGGTCAAATCTTAGAAAAACCTTGTGTACGCTCTAGAGGGCACAGTATTCATCCAAAGTTCATGAAACTTTGTCAGAATGTTTATCCTGATAATATCTAGGACAAGTTCGAAACTGAGTCACGTGGGACCAAAAACTAGGTCACTAGGTCAAATCATAGAAAAACCTTGTGTACGCTCTAGAGGACACAGTTTTGATCCAATCTTTATGAAACTTTGTCAGAATGTTTATCTCCATTAACTCTAGGCTGAGTTTGAAACTGGGTCATGTCAGGTCAAAAACTAGGTCACTAGGTCAAATCTTTGAAAAACCTTGTGTATGCTCTAGAAGGCACAGATTTGATTCAAAGTTCATGAAACTTTGTCAGAATGTACATCCTCATAATATGTAGGACAAGTTTGAAACTGGGTCATGGCGTGTCAAAAACTAGGTCACTAGGTCAAATTTGAGAAAAACCTTGCGTACGCACTAGAAGGCATAGTTTTGATCCAATCTTCATGAAACTATGTCAAGATGTTTATTGCCCATATATCTAAGTCCCCTATGAAACTGAGTCACGTCGGATGAAAAACTAGGTCACTAGGTCAAATCTTAGAAAAAACTTTGTGTACACCCTAGAGGGCACAAGTTTGATCCAATCTCGATGAAACTCTGTCAGAATGTTTATCTTTATGAAATCTAGGTAAAGTTTGAAACTGGGTCGTGTCAGGTCAAAAACTAGGTCACTAGGTCAAATATAAAAATGACATTGTATACGCTGCAGAGGGCACAGTTTTGATCCAATCTCAATGAAACTATGTCAGAATGTTTATTCTTACAATATCCAGGCCAAGTTTGAAACTGGGTCATGTCGGGTCAAAAACTAGGTCAAATATTAGAAAAACCTTGTGTACACTCCAGAGGTCACAGTTTTGATCCAAACCTAATGAAATTTTGTCAGAAGGTTTGTCCTCACAATATCTTGGACAAGTTCGAAACTGAGTCACGTGGGACCAAAAACTAGGTCACTAGGTCAAATCATAGAAAAACTTTGTGTACGCTCTAGAGGACACAGTTTTGATCCAATCTTTATGAAACTTCGTCAGAATGTTTATCTCCATTAACTCTAGGCTGAGTTTGAAACTGGGTCATGTCAGGTCAAAAACTAGGTCACTAGGTCAAATCTTTGAAAAACCTTGCGTATGCTCTAGAAGGCACAGATTTGATCCAAAGTTCATGAAACATTGTCAGAATGTACATCCTCATAATATGAAGGACAAGTTTGAAACTGGGTCACTGCGTGTCAAAAACTAGGTCACTAGGTCAAATTTGAGAAAAACCTTGCGTACGCACTAGAAGGCATAGTTTTGATCCAATCTTCATGAAACTATGTCAAGATGTTTATTGCCCATATATCTAAGTCCCCTATGAAACTGAGTCACGTCGGATGAAAAACTAGGTCACTAGGTCAAATCTTAGAAAAAACTTTGTGTACACCCTAGAGGGCACAAGTTTGATCCAATCTCGATGAAACTCTGTCAGAATGTTTATCTTTATGAAATCTAGGTAAAGTTTGAAACTGGGTCGTGTCAGGTCAAAAACTAGGTCACTAGGTCAAATATAAAAATGACATTGTATATGCTCCAGAGGGCACAGTTTTGATCCAATCTCAATGAAACTATGTCAGAATGTTTATTCTTACAATATCCAGGCCAAGTTTGAAACTGGGTCATGTCGGGTCAAAAACTAGGTCAAATATTAGAAAAACCTTGTGTACACTCCAGAGGTCACAGTTTTGATCCAAACCTAATGAAATTTTGTCAGAATGTTTGTCCTCACAATATCTTGGCCAAGTTTTAATGTTTATTTACATAAAATCTAGGTCAAGTTAGAAATTGGATCATGTCTGGTCAAAAACTAGGTCACTAGGGTAAATCTTAGAAAAACCTTGTATACACTATAGAAGGCATAGTTTTGATCCAATCTCCCTGGAACTTTGTCAGAACATATATCGTCATAATATCTAGGCCAAATTCTAATTGGGTCATGTCAGGTGAAAAACAAGGTCACTGGATCAATTCTTAGAAAAACCTTGTGTAAGCTCTAGAAGGCATTGTTTTGATCCAATCTTCCTGAAACTTTTCAGTATGTTTATCACCATTATATCTAGGGTGAGTTTGAAACTTGGTTATGTTGGGTCGAAAACTAGGTCACTATGTCAAATTTTTTAAAAACTTGTGAACTCTCTACAGGGCACTTCATGAAACTTTGTCAGGATGTTTATCTATGTAAAATCTAGGTCAAGTTTGAACTTGGTAAGTAGCATGGAGTACTAGAGTGCCCCAAGACTGTTCAAATGATGACCTTGGGTAGGCCAAGATTGACACTGGGTATGGTTGGGTCAAAAACTAGGTCACTAGGTAAAATCTTAGAAAAACCTTGTGTACGCTCTACAGGGAACTGTTTTGATCCAATCTTCATGAAACTTTGTCTGAATGTTTATCTACATACAGTCTCGGTCAAGATTAAAAGTGGGTCATGTCGGGACAAAAACAAGGTCACAAGGCCAAATGTTAGAATACCTTGTGTCTTGATGGCATAGTTTTGATCCAATCTTCATGAAATTTTGTCAGAATGTTTATCGCCATTATATCTAGACCAGTTTTTAAACTGGATCATGTCGGGTCAAAAACTAGGTGACTAGGATACTTTGTCAAAATGTTTATCTATATAAAATCTAAGTCAAGTTTGAAACTGGGTCTGGCTGATCAAAAATAAGGTCACAGGGTCAAATCTTAGCAAAACCTTACAAACACTCTTGAGGGCTCAAGTTTTGACCCAGTCTTCATGAAACTTTCTCAGAAAGCTAAACTTTATAAAATCAAGGCCAAGATTGAAACTGGGTATGGTCGGGTTTAAAACAAGGTTACTAGGTCAAATCTTAGAAAAACCTTGTGTACACTCCAGAGGGTACATTTTTGACTTCATCTTCATGAAACTTTGTCAGAATGTTTATCTACATAAAATATAGGTCAAAATTGAAACTGGGTCATGTGTCAAAAACAAGGTCACTAGGTCAATTCTTTGAAAAACCTTGTGTATGCTCTAGAAGGCATTGTTTTGATCCAGTCTTCCTGAAACTTTGCCAGTATATTTATCCCCATTATATCTAGGGTGAGTTTGAAACTGGGTTATGTTGGGACGAAAACTAGGTCACTATGTCAAATTTTAGAAAAACCTTGGGTACACTCGAGGGGGCCCAGTTCTGCTCCCGTCTTCATTAAACTTTGTCAGAATGTTTATCTACATAAAATCTAAGTCAAGTTTGAAACTGGGTCTGGCTGATCTAAAAGACGGTCACAGGGTCAAATCTTAGAAAAACCTTACAAACACTCTTGAGGTTTGATCAAGTTTTGATCCAATCTTCATGAAACTTTGTCAGAAAGCTCATCTTTATAAAATCAAGGCCAAGATTGAAACTGGGTATTGTCCAGTCTAAAACTTGGCCACTAGGTCTGATCTTCGAAAAACCTTGTGTACACTCTTTAGTGCACAGCTTTTATCCAATCTTCATGAAACTGTGCCAGAATGTTTATTTTCAGCTCCCATTAGCATGAAGTACTTAAGGCGAGCTTTTGGGATACCGTGATGTCTGTCGTCGGTAGTAAGTGTGGACGTCTGAGACCTCTGGACGTCTGTCAACTTTTACTTGTGTACACTCTAGAGGGCACAGTTTTGATCCAATCTTCATAAAACTATGTCAGAATGTTTGTGTACATAAAATCTAGGCCAAGTTTGAAATTGGGTCATATTGGGTGAAAAACTAGGTCACTAGGTCAAATCTTAGAAAAACCTTGTGTACATTATAGAGGCAGTTTTGATCCAATCTTCATGAAACTTATCAGAGTGTATATCTCTACAGAAATGAGGACTATTTCAAAAAATGGGTCATGTTGGGCAAAAAAACTAGGTCACTAAGTCAAAGCTTAGATAAACCTTGTGTACACACTGGTGGGCACATTTTTCTTTCAATCTTCATGAAACTTTGTCCAAATGTTTATTTCCGTAAAATCTAGGAAAATTTGAAACTAGGTCATGTTGAGTTTTAAATCTAGGTCACACCTTACAAATAGGTTGTGTTCATTCTAGAGGGCACAGTTTGGATCCAATCTTTACGAAATTGTGTCAGAATATTTATATCCCTGAAATCTAGCATAAATTTGTAAATGATTCATGTTGGGTCAAAAACTAGGTCACTAGGTCAAGTCATAGATAAACCTTGTGAACTCTAGAGGGTACATTTTTTATCCAATCTGCATGATGTTTTGTCAGAATGTTTATCTCCATGAAATCTATGTAAAGCGTGAATCTTGGTCATGTCAGGCCAAAAACTAGGTCACTAGCACAAGTCTTAGCAAAACTTTGTGTACACTGCAAAGGCCACAGTTTTTATTCAGTCTTTATGAAACTCTTTCTGAATGTTTATCTTAAAAAAATACAGGCTTACTTTGAAACTGGGACATGTCCAATCAAAAACTGGTTTCTAGGTCAAATGCACAGAATATAGTCTGTGTGATACAAAGACTTCTGGGAATCATTTGAATGGCAGACTGTCTGACAAGACCAATATTAATACACAAGGGTTGTCTTAAATATCCATTCTGTCTGTCCAACTGTCCATCGTTTCACAGTAGGTAAATAATTACGTTCACAATAATTTTACATAACCCTTGTATTTTTGGCAAAATACAAATTGTTACATGCACTTTTGGAGTACTGATTTCCTTAGTTTCTAGAGTGGTCTACAGAGCGGTCTACTTCCACCCCTTGTTGTTTTGAAAGTTCTTGTCATGACCATCTGAGACAAAGAATTTTTGTTTGAAACTCATCTAATTTTGCAAAAAACTTTTGAACTTTCTGAAAGACTCAAATGAGTTAAATTTTATACTTCACTACAGTAAGTCTTCAGCAGTTGGTCATGTACAGTAGAAAACCCAGATCGTACAGGTATATCTTCTGTACTCTTTAGATCTGTTAATTGTTTTGAGCAAAGTATTTGACCAATTCAAAAACAATATGCATGTTATATAGAAGTGTTTTTTTCTTGTGTTTACTTTTTCTGAACAACACAAAAATTATCCACTTTATCTTGTTTCAGGTGAAGCCAGCCTGGTCAAGTTGTTGATCTATAAAGAGAAAAAAATCCACCCGATCAAATAAGGGTGGAAGATAAATGCGTGCCCGATATTTTTACCACATTTGTTGCAACACAGATCATTTGTTGTCGCACTGTAGCATTTGGTGCACAGTTTATCATTGTATTTCACAAGTACAATAATTTATACAAATTCTTTAAATTGGTTGAAAATTACAGCAATTATCTGTGTTGTAGTAAATCGCAGATTTCAGCCCTGTACCGGGTAAGTGCCACTGATGAAAGATGATATTAACTAGTTCTGGACAAAGTGAATAAATATCAAATATGTGTCATAATAGATAATTTAGGGGATAACTGTATTCAAAGTTGTCATTCGGGGAGGTAAATCATCGGTTTTATGGTTGGAAAATTTGCTTTATGGCAACGCGCCAGCGGAGCTGTAAAACGCAATTTGCGACCATAAAACCGACAATTTACCTCCCCAAATGACAATTTTCAATACAGTTATCCCCATTTTAATGCACCTTTTCACCTTACAAAGTGTACTTTTTTGCACCCATTGCAAGCGCTTTCAGCAGAGTAAAGCCGAACGTAAGCCAATGAGAAGCGAAGTTTTATAATGATGTCGGGTTGCGACAGTATATCGCAGAATATACTGTCGCAAAGTTATCCAGTCAGACGTCACATATCTGTAATTGCATTAGAATATATGTTTTGTTTCGCTACGAAATTTAATTGTAGCATATTCTGAAAGACAAGTGTGAATTACTTCATCAGTGTTAAAACAGGGTCCCTTCCTGGGTTTAAAACTAACCACCTTGCTGACCACTGATTGTGAAAATATTCTCTTTGCAGCTCCTAGGAATTTTAAGTCTTCAGTTTAAATTATTTTTCTTAGAAAAATGAATATTACCTTTAGTAAAAAATTTCTTATTTTGATTCTGTTTCCATTTTCACAGTTAATTCTACTTGATCTTATTCTATAGTTTTCTGTTACATTTATTTACATGTATATTTTGTTTAATCCTTCTAATTTTCTTTTCTAGGTATCGCTGATCACTTTTATTATTCAAAGTGGTTGACTACATACTTTATTATAACATTTTAATTTGTATTGTGTTAATTGTGATCATTAAACTTTTGTGAAACTGTGATTAGGATAAATATTGGAACTTTGGTGGAGTGTTACGTGTAAAGACAGTGTGTTGAGGTGGATTTTATTGTGGACATGTGAGGGAACTGGAACACATATTCCAGATAGTACTTGGCTGAAGGTATAGTTTTCTTTCATTAACTCGCTTGATGTCTGCAAAAATTGCCCACTCTTAGTTCAAACAACTCCCAACCAAACTTGGTCAAATATTTTATGGGCATAATACCTTGACCCAAATTTGATAACCAATCAGATGACATTAATCCAGAGTTTTGGGCCTTAAATTGCCCTAAATTGAACAGAGGTCTGCAGGTCAAAGGTCAAGATCATTCAGTTCTGTATTAATATGATTATGGCTACGGATCAATAACTCATCAATTGTTCAAACTACAATCCTTGTCTTTGGAGCCCGGTAGCTCAGTGGGTTAAGTGCTGGCCTACTGACCTAGCGGACCGTGCTCCAGCCCCATTTGAGGCGAGATTCTTTCCTACCATAAACGGGGTTCCATTGCACACAGCCTTTCATTATTATTGTCCCATCCTCCTGATGTAAAATCATCGCAAGTCGTCATCCTTGTATTTAAGAACAAGCTTCATCATGATGAATAGATGATCCCTATTTTTTGAGGACATAGGTCAAAGATCAAGACCATTCCATTCAGTTCTTTAATAACATGGTTATGGTTTCTGCTAAATACTTCATCTATTGTTCAACCTTCAGTTCTCTTACTCAGTAGGGAGGTTTGTCATATGACCCCAAATTTTAGGTCAGTTCATCAGAGGTTAAGGTAATTCAATACTATAATACCATGAAATGGTTTCTGAGTAATAATTCATTCATTGTTCAACCTACAGTTCATGTTTTGTAGATGACCCTTTTTCTTTTGAGATCTGTAGGACAATGTCATTCAATGATTTCAATTCCATCATTTAAATCACAGTTCTCATATTTGGTAGGCAGGTTCGTTGGTCAAGGTCATTCAGTTTTGTAGTATCATGATTATGGTTTCCAGTCAATTAGTCATCCATTCTTCAACCTACAGTTCTCATATTTGGTTGGGAGATTTGATTATTCAACTACAGTCCCCATACCATAAACGCGGTAATTTCGTAGGTTCAAATTTTTGGCAGTTTTGGGTCCAAAATATAAGCACTAATTTTCGCGATTTTCAATTTTCGCGATTTTCAATTTTCGCGGACTGCCATGTGCTCGAATATTAAAAACGCTTGTATAAAAATGGCAAAGTGTTCACAGGAAAGTAACGGAGAAGTAATGTAGTTCGGACAGTTTTTACTGGTAACTCTGTACATAAACAGACGTTAATTGTATAGTGGCTGTGAATAAAACAGATAAAGGTTTCATCAGCAATTAGCATGTTGATTGGTACGAATCAGTAACTGTGTAATATTGTCGTGTAATCAATTAGCCTGTCATATTTTTGTATGAACCCATCCTCAGATTTTTTAATTGCATGTATGTTTTAATTATATTCAGCATTGTCGGTGAGTCGATGATTACACCTGTTAATAAATGTATCAAAATTACCAAGGCAAATAAACATTGGGTTTACCGAAGACACCTTGTAGGAAAAATGAAAATATTTGGCGATTTTTAATTTTCGCGGTTTCATAGTGACCGTGAAATACCATGAAAATTGGAAGACGGTGAAAATTACCGCGCATGCGGTATTGGGTAGGGAAGTTCGTCATGATGAGTAGATGACCCCTATTTCTTTTGAGGTCAGTGGATCAGAGCTTAAAGTCATTATACCCCGCCACACGTTAGTCGCGGCACGTTAGTGGCGGGGTATTATGTTTTCACGTTGGCTGTCTGTCCATCTATCTGTCCATAGTACATCCGTCCGTCTGTCCGCACTTCATTTCCGTTCGTTAACTTAAGTATTTATCACCGGATTTCCTTCAAATTTTACATATGCATTTGTAGCGAGAATGTGTCGCTTGGGATTGTTAATGGGCAAATTTCATTAGTTTCTTACAGAGTTATGGCACTTGTCAACGTACAAAAAATGGTTTCTGGCCTCTAGTTCCTTTATTACTTGGAGTATCATGATGAAACTTCACAAACATGATCGAAGTAACAAAAGCTTTTTATGAGCACAGAAATTTTATCAAAGGGGGTTATCTGCCCTTGCCCTGGGACTATATACATGTATAAAATCATGAAAAATTCCATATAAAGTCAGAGTATGAAGCAACTTTTCTGAAACTTTCAGCAAATGATCAGTGTGATGAAAGCCTCCAGTGATGCTCAAATTTACCCCATGGGAGTTACCCCACCCACCCGTCCCAGCTATATACATGCTTAAATCTGGAAAAATTGGTGTGTGAAAAAGGTTTCAGTGGCGGGGTATCACACAGTCGTTTGCGATGCTTTTATTCAGTACTGTAATATGGTTATGGTTTCCAAGCATTATCTCATGCATCATTCTATCTGCAATCCTCATATTTGGGAGTGAAGTTTGCTTTCTTTGGGGCAACACATGTTTTACAAACATCTTTTTTTTTTTATTTGTTTTTTTAAATCAATTCAGTACAGACTGATGCCAGACTGATGTACTAAAATTACCTGTGATACAGTTATTGAAACACTCATTTTAAACTGTAAATGTTGTGCAATATTGATTTAATTACTAAAATGAACAACTGAATCAATTGTATGTAGTAAAATGTATGGTTTTCATGTTGGGTGTATTTCCAGAAGAATGCCTAAGACAAAGAGCAAGTCACCCTCTCAGAGGAATGCAGCTAATCGGTTACAGATGAGGGAGAGGAGAGCAGCAAGACGTGAGATTGTTGGTGATGGTGTTCCAGACTGCAGATTTGACTTGGGTGCAGTTGGGCCATCTGGGCCATCTGCACTGGGTGCTGATAAACAGATGGAGGCCAAAGCCCACCTCTCTAAGCCCTCTGGGCCATCTGTGCTGGGCGCTGATAAACAGATGGAGGTCAAAGCCCACCTCTTTAAGCCCTCTGGGCCATCTGTGCTTGATAGTTTTGCAAAGAGTTCACTTGATAGTTTGCCAAAGATTTCACATGATAGTTTGCCATATAGTTCAGTTGATGGTTCACTTGATAGTTTGCCTGATGGTTTAATTGAGAACACACCTGAGATATTGCCTGAATGTATGCTTGGTACTGCACATGGACCTGCGGTTGTTACTGAACACAAACTTCATACTTTGCTGGAACCTACCACTGACTCAGGATCTGCTGATCAGATGCAAACGACTGAACAGTCAAAACATTCCATGTACATAGCTACACCCATTGCAGATCCAAATGAAATGTCTGTTTTGTCAGATATACCAGGAAGTTCATTCAGTGGTATTCGGATGAATCACTCTGGTGTTACAGGAGTAAATCTGTCAACTTCAAGGAATTCCATTCATGGATCATTTCATCAAGGAAATGACTTATTTAGTCCACAGTCACGTGGAAGTCAGTGTGTCACAAATTCTTTGTGTGCTCTGATATATGAACAATATTCTGAGATAAACTCACAACAAATGCTCGACAGCGTGCTTATTGAGGGTGATTCTTTGTACAAAGAAATCATTTCTGGATTGGATGGGAAAGTAATGCTGCAAAGCAACCTCTTAAGTTTTGAAGAAATTCCACATGAGGTCACTGTCTCAAATAGGAACCTAAATGTATTGAAATCTGATGTTATATCAGGTATAGCTATTCAGCAGTTTGGGACTTCCAATTTACCTACTCTTCACCAATCACTGTCTTCAGCATTACAGATATCAAAGCAAGTACTAGTTATCATAAGAGACATATGCTCAGCAGTGTATGTAACTAGAGAGCAGTATCACTTTTTTGATTCGCATTCACATGGGCAAGATGGCTTATCTGCACCTGATGGCACATCCATATTAATGTCCTTTTATAATCTGGAAGATTTAGTTGCATATATGTATGCATTTTACGGAAGCATGAACATAGATATGAGTACACAATTTGACATGTTGCCATTGCACTTCACAACAAGGACAGATATGTCTGAATGGAAAACAATATCACGTAAAAAGCATAGGAAGAGTTTTAGTCAAAGTCAAGGCAGTTCTATGATATGCACACTGATTAACACAAGTAACAGTGAAAATCATTCAGAAGAAGAGAATCACAGCACTTTAATTGGCAAGTACTTTAAGGATCAAAGGGAAAGGAGAAGACAAAAAAAGAGTGAAGCAATTAAAACAACTAAAAGAACTTACCAGTGTCTATATAAGCGAACACAAAGACAATGTGAATTATATCGTGAAATTGACCGCCAATATAGCAGGGAATCAAAGAAAAAGACAAGGCAATCTGAGGAGTACAAGGCAAAGGATCAGCAACGTCACAGAGAATCATTGAGAAAGGCAAGGCAATCTGAGGAGTACAAAGCAAAGGATCAGAAATGTCACAGAGAGTCATTGAAAAAAGCAAGGCAATCTGAGGAGTACAAAGCAAAAGATCAGAAATCGAACAGAGAATCAAAACAAAAGGCAAGGCAATCTGAGGAGTACAAAGCAAAGGATCAGAAATGTCACAGAGAGTCATTGAAAAAGCAAGGCAATCTGAGGAGTACAAAGCAAAAGATCAGAAATCGAACAGAGAATCAAAACAAAAGGCAAGGCAATCTGAGGAGTACAAAGCAAAAGATCGGAAATGTCACAGAGAGGCATTGAAAAAAGCAAGGCAATCTGAGGAGTACAAAGCAAAAGATAAGAAATCGAACACAGAATCAAAACAAAAGGCAAGGCAATCTGAGGAGTACAAAGCAAAAGATCGGAAATGTCACAGAGAGTCATTGAAAAAAGCAAGGCAATCTGAGGAGTACAAAGCAAAAGATCGGAAATGTCACAGAGAGGCATTGAAAAAAGCAAGGCAATCTGAGGAGTACAAAGCAAAAGATAAGATATCAAACAGAGAATCAAAACAAAAGGCAAGGCAATCTGAGGAGTATAAAGCTAAGGAAAATTTTAATCAAAAGGCTTGTAAAAGAAGAACTCGATTGATTGAGCAATATAATCAATGGGAGGCAGAACAAAAAAGGAGCAGTCGACAGTCATATGATTTCAAAAGAAGGGAAATTAAGATACAAAACAAATCTAAGAAGAAGGCTAGAATGAATCCATACAATGTGGAAAAAGAAAGAGTTGCAAAACAACAATGGAGAGCAGACTCCAGAAATAATCAGACAGAAAAGATACTAGATTGTAACAGGAAATCTTCTAAACGTAAAAACCCAATATTTCATGAAAATGAATGTATAGCTTCAAAACGAAGAAAATCTGGTTTTGATATAAACACATGTATAGAGCTCTTTCATAAAAGCATATCAATTGGTCCAGTATACATATGCAGTTGTTGCCACCAGACATGGTTTAAACATAGTGTGTCTCAAGTTACATCTTTGTCTTATGATCAACAACAAAAATATTTGACCAAATTTATATCCGTTGATAATAAGGAATGGGTATGTGTAACTTGCAAAAGCAGTATTTGTGCAGGAAAAGTTCCTAAATTATCTGTTTTAAATGGAATGGAGTGGCCTAAAAAACCTAAAGAATTGGATCTGTTTCCACTAGAGGAGCGTTTAATTGCTTTGCGAATACCATTTATGCAAATCAGAGAATTGCCAAGAGGCCGTCAGTTGTCAGTTAAAGGAAATGTTGTAAACGTTCCAGTAGACATACAACCTGTCATTGATGCATTGCCCAGACCATTTAACGAAAATGTAACAGTAGCAGTGAAACTGAAAAAAAGAATGTCATTTAAGTCTTGTGCATTCTCCGAAAATGTAAGACCACTCAGAGTGCTTGTTGCATTACACTGGTTGATGAAATCGAGCAATTTGTATAAGAATGCAAATGTAGATATAGATGAGGAGTGGATCAAAAGTGTTACAGAAGATTGCAATGAATTAATAAAACAGTTTGTGTCATCTGAAACAAGTAATCCAACTGTAGGTGCAATATCACAAGATGAATGTCATAATGAAAGAACTTTTCATGAAAATTCAAGTGAACTTCTCGAAAATGAATCTGATTCAGTAAGTTCTAGTGCAAAAAGACCACCCAGTGATGAACTGTATGATTCTGATGCAGAGGAAGTTAGCCAAGAAAATGTCGGAAACATTGATACTCTCTTAGATGATGCAAATATTGAAAACAGAAATTCTACATTTACCTTTGCACCTGGAGAAGGTCAGCAACCATTAAGTATCTACCAAGACAAAGATTCAGAATTCCTTTGTTTCCCAAGCATATACTGCGGACAAAAAAGAATAGAAAATGACAAAAGAATGGTACCAGTATATTACAGTGATATAGCAAAATGGGAGTTAAGGAGTGTAGACAGACGAGCTGCTAATAGTGTGCCAAACATATTTTTCAAGCTGAAAAAAATACAGATGAAACAGTTAAATGATAAAGCCAATCTTGCTGTCAGAAGGTGTCAAACTGGAACAAACACTATGACTGCTGCACAAGCAAGAGATTCAAATTATATTGACAACATTGTTAAAAGGGATGAAGGTTATTATTTGTTTAAGCAAATTAGAAATTCGCCAGCATATTTAGAGACTAAGAAAAAGGATGTGTTTGCAATGATACGCCAGTTAGGCCTACCCACCTGGTTTATGTCTCTATCTTCTGCTGATACAAGATGGACTGATCTTTTGAAAATGTTAGCTAACTTAAATAATAATGTTGAATACAGTGATGAACAGGTTAATAATTTTACATGGGAACAAAAGATTAAACTTGTTCAGACAGACCCTGTCACTTGCTCCAGATACTTTGACCATAGAGTGCATGAATTTATTAATTCGGTTTTGAAAAGTGACCATAAACCTATTGGAAAACTTACTGATTACTTTTATCG
This sequence comes from Ctena decussata, assembly GCA_963989385.1. NCBI lineage: Eukaryota > Metazoa > Mollusca > Bivalvia > Lucinida > Lucinidae > Ctena > Ctena decussata. The sequence goes on from CAXDIV010000062.1 coordinate 13,901, forward strand.
AGTTGAATTTCAGCAAAGAGGTTCACCACACATTCACATGATTGTTTGGATTGAAAATGCCCCAAAATTTAATGTGAACACAAATGCCGAAATAACTGCTTTTGTGGATGAATTTTTACAGTGTTGTGTGGATGACCAAGAAATGAAACATTTGACAGATATTCAAATTCACAAACATTCTAGAACATGTAGAAAAAAAGTTGACAAAATATGCCGCTTTGGATATCCGTTACCCCCACTTCCATGTACAATGGTGTTAGATCCGCTTGAAGTAGACCAGGATAAGTACATCAAGTTGCACCAAAACTTACAGAAAAAAATGAATAATGAAAAAAATGGATATGATATGACATACAAACAGTTTCTGACAACAGTTGTTCAGATGAGTGAAGAGGATTACATCCGATGCATTCGAAGCTCATTAAAATCATCAAAAGTGTTTTTGAAAAGAAAACCAAGTGAGATCCGAGTAAATTTATATAATAAGACTGTATTGAAGGCATGGAAAGCAAATATTGATATGCAGTTTGTGCTTGATCCATATGCATGTGCTATGTACATTGTTTCATATATCAGTAAGTCACAAAGGGGAATGAGTAATTTATTATATTCGGCAGCCAAAGAGGCAAGAAACGACAACATGGATATCAAAAGACAAGTGCGGCATATTGGAAATGTATTTTCAAATAGTGTAGAAGTTAGTGCCCAAGAGGCTGTATACCTAGTTCTGCAAATGCCGTTAACAAACAGCACCAGAGATGTTGTTTTTATAAATACATCAACTTCGGACAAGCGTGTGCAGTTATTAAAGTCAAAGTCAGTTCTTGATGAGTTACCAGCTGATTCGACAAAAATAACGTCTGATAATGTGATCAAACGATATTCGAAGCGACCAAAAGTTTTGGAAAATTGGTGTTTGGCTGATTATGTGTCTCAGCTAAATATAGTCTACCCAGAAGGTATGAAAACAGATATGGATGATGAAGTTAATGATGACATTTCTAAAGAAAACAAAAATGATGATAGTCCAGAAGATATGGACAATGAAGAAAATAACACTGTTGTTGATAACAATGTTGCTAAATGTTTTGATGATGATATGACTTTAATAACTTTGAAAAATGGCATAAAGATAAAACGGCGTGGAACTTACAAAATAATACGCTATGTTCGGTTCAATCGTAATTCAGATGAAGAAAACCATTTCAGAGAAAAACTGCTTTTGTTTTATCCATGGAGAAATGAGCAAAATGATTTGAAAGGAAATTTTGGTACTCACAAAGAACACTATGAATCTATGAAACATATGATAGAGTTGAAATGCACAGAATATGAACATCATGTCGAGGAGTTAGAACAAGCAAGAGATATGGCAGAGACTGAATGTGATGCATTTGATGAAATTGCCCCAGGAACAGAGCAAATAGAAGCCGATACTGCCGAGGAAAATGCAGTCGAATCAGAAGCCTTTGTATACTTTAATCCTGATAGAGCTTCTGAACATAGGAATTATGACATTGCAATTGAAATAGGATGTTCAGTTTCTGCACCACAAATAAATCCTAATGAAAATATACTGCCGGAACAACAATATAGAGAACTGTTGAGATGTTTAAACACTAAACAAATGCATTTTTACAATCATGTAATACACTGGATTAAGACTAAGGATGAACCATTATATACTTTTCTTTCTGGAGGAGCTGGTGTTGGTAAAAGTGTTGTTATTAGAGCGCTGTATCAGACTTTGTTCAGGATGTTAAATCTAAGAGAAGGAGAAAATGCGGATGACATAAATGTGTTATTATGTGCATATACAGGTAAAGCTGCATTTAATATCAGTGGTTCAACAATTTCATCAGCTTTCAAACAAAAATACAAACAATCAGATCAGACATTGAGCTGCGACAATTTGAATACCTTTAGATCCAAATATCGGAATTTATCAGTTGTCATTATCGATGAAATTTCAATGGTTAGTAATTCTATGTTAAATTTCATAGATCAAAGACTTCAGGAGCTGAAAGGAACACGGAAACCATTTGGTGGCATCAGTATTATTGCTGTTGGTGACCTTTATCAGTTAAAACCGGTGAGTGGAAATTGGATCTTTAACACTTCAACAAAAGGTGCTGAATCATTGTCTGTTAACCTATGGAAAGAATATTTTACAATGTTTGAGTTGACAGAAATCATGAGACAGAAGGATGATCTCGAATTTGCACAGCTCCTAAATAGACTTAGACACAATGAATTAACAGAAGCAGACAAACTTAAACTAAAAACATGTGAAACAATCTCAACTGCCAATGACTATTGGTTGAATGCTCCACACTTGTTTGCAGAAAACCACTTTATGCATTTGTTCAATCACTCAATTATATCCAGTATGCATGCATAAAAAGTTATTGTTCCTTGTCACGATTCTGTTGTTTCCCCAAAGCTATCAAAAGACAAGCAGGATGCAAAAATTAAACAAATATCGACAGACCCAAGCAAAACCGCAAACCTTCATTGCTCATTGACAGTGGTTGTAGATATGATATATGATATAAATGTTAACATCAACACTGAAGATGGACTTGCAAACAGGGCGTCATGTGTTGTAAAATTTATTGAATACAAGCAGGCAATACCAAACCGTCCAAGCATTATTTGGGTTCAGTTTGACAATGAAAAAGCAGGAATTGAAACCAGAGAAAAATTCAAAAAAAGAGGATTTTATCACGATAAAATAAACGATAATTGGACTCCGATATTTGATATACAACGGACATTTACAAATGACAGAAGAAATATTACGTTTGAGAGAATTCAGTTTCCTTTGCAACCATCTGCTGGTCGATCTGTTCACCGAGCACAAGGCACTACATTAAATAGAGTTGTTATTGATTTATCACAACGAAAGGCAAGAAAAGTCCCCCATATCCACTATGTTGCTCTGAGTCGAGTCAGATCTTTACAAAATCTTCAAATTTTGAATTTCAATGAAAAGGCTTTAGCGATTGATGAACAAGTCCATACAGAAATGAAACGATTTTATGATGAAGCTATGCTAAAACTCTGCTATATTCCTTTGGATTCTGTAGATTCATCATCACATTTTAAAGTTGCATTCAATAATTGTCGTTCTTTACACAAACACATTGAGGATGTCAGGAATGATCATAATTTGTTGTCTGCACACGTTATTGGATTTGCAGAAACTAGATTACATCAGAATGATGATACGATTGTTTACAACATACATGGATATCGTCTTATTAGAAATGATCAAGAGACAAATATACAGGAAAATAGGCCTTCACATGGTCTGGCAATATATGTTAATGACGATGTTGGTGTGACTTCTGTACTGTCATATAGCTCACAAAAGTTGGAATTTACCAGTATGAATATTGAGCATGCGTTGTGTAAAATGCAAATAGTAGTGTTATACAAATCACCTGGTTTGTCATATCATAATCTCAAGTCTCTTCTAGAAAGAAAGCTTGTACCTCATTTAGATGTAGCCAAACCATTACTTGTTATTGGAGATTTTAACATTAATGTTTTCCAGGGATGTAGTGACATTGTTAAGTTCATGGATCAAACATTTGCCTGCAAATCATATATACATCAGCCTACAACAGACAGTCTTTCAGCAATTGATCTTGTATTTTCAAATCAAAATGGAAGTGTAGGTACAGTTGAAACATACTGGTCTGATCACAAAATAGTATATTATCATACATAGATTATACATTGTATAACCATACAATATAATTATTCACCCGTTTTGTTTTAACAATACCAACCTCATAATTTTGAGGTTGGTATTGTTGGTGGCTTTGCATTGATGAGGGTGGCCACCATCGGTAATGACACAACTTACATTTGTATATTATAGATTAATGTTTATACACATTTCAGCTAGGATTATGAAATTTGGTACAAACGCTAGGTATGACTAGTTGTATCTTGTAAGAGGGAATCAGACTCCTCCTTCTCATTATTGCCTTTCTTTGTCCATTTTTTCTGTTTCTGAAATCAAATTTTTGACAAATATTTTTCAGGAACCATTACAGAAGGGATTTTTTTTATTTGTTGCAAATGTTGAGTATGACTTGTTATATCATGTAATATAGAATCAGTCTCCTCCTGCTTATCATTGCCTGTGCTTGTCCATTTTTTCTTTCTCTCCATTTAATTTTTGTCACAGATTTCTCTGTTCCTATGGGAGCCACAGACTTCAAATTGCATATACGTCTTCAGAATGGCCAAGTAGAATTCTTGCTTTACAGTCGGATTGATATATCCCTGTAATAGGGAATCAGATTTCTCATAATTGCCTTTGTTTTCCTTTTTTTTCTGTTTCTCCAATCAAATTTTTGACATATTTTTCAGGAACTACTACAGAAAGGAAATGAATGCAATGTTAATTTTTTTTAATAGAGTGAACATCAATATCTTCAAAAACATTAGTGCATCACTTTGATCAAAACAAACAAACACAAGGCTCAATCCATTTCTTTTCGGTCTGCCTTCTATAGCAATATATTAGACACCATTTCACCTTTCTCATGAGTTTCTCTTTCCATTTATGAATTTGCGAGACTTTAGTAAGTTCCTCACCTTTTGCACGTTTTCCTGTTTCATATAAAGCATTAAGCTTGTAAGGTCAGGTCATTCGACCGCTTCGCTACGGAGAGAAAGGTATTTTCGTTTTGTTAAGGAAATTTTTGACCGATAATACAATTAATGATCGGAAATCGAATTTTCGCAGACGATTTTTGATTCTGTAAAAAGATCACATAGCATGTGTTATTTATATTAACTCCCTTTAATTTTACATCCTTGTTGTGCGACATGTATTGAAATTGTATTTGATTCACCTGTTTCATGTTAATGATGGTCACTTGCTGTTTGACGTAGGGTTTTGTGTTACATTTTACTGTTTGCTCTATTCAGAAGCTTACAAAGCCTCTTGTTGCGTGATGCGTGGCAGGCTATTCTTACGGTGCGTGAGCGTTGCATGTCACGCGTCGCGCAACTGGGTCTAAACAGCAGTTCAAGTTAGGGTTCTCCAGACATTTCCCAGTTTTTGCTTTTGATTTATGCCCAATTTATTTAGAGAGCGAAGTTTTTGATGGAGAGATTTCGGCGAATGTATCTGTTGCGTTTTGTTTCTTGAGTTACGGTAATTAGCATTTGTACTAAGAAATTGCTAGAAGGCAGTTGAAAGCCATTATTACTCAATACTAACTGTATTATTTGTGGCGACAATATATTCTTACCTGCTATAGATTCACGTTTAATTCCTCTTCAGCCAAGTTACATTTTGCTCGCTCACGTGGCGTGTCTCGTTCAATTTTCCTTTATTTCTTCGTGCAAATCGTTCTGCCTGCTCAGTGGGTCATAAATTTGACACACTTTCGGTTTTATTCATTGGGAAACGAACATTCTTGTCCTTGCACCTTTATGACATTTCCTTTCGCAGTTTGTGGGACAGTTTGTTTCTTTGAGGCTGAATAACGATATCAGTTTGCTACTTATAATTTAGTTTGTATTGAGAGAGTTTTTATACAGTGTTCCTTTAAATCTTTGTATGCTCATAAGATTTAAGATATGGTTAATTCTTCTTTAGATTTATATTAGCTTCAAATATTGTATACATGACGGTATTAAAGAATTACAGAGTGAGACAACACTCTTTGAGCCGGAACACCTTTTTGCATCCGGGGGCTGAGATGTCCGCAGTGCAGCAGACACAGTCGTTTTGGCTCACGACTGTTTTTTCCACTGCGGCCTTCGGCGTATCGATGTAAGATGGTGTGAACGTTCCTGCTGGTCTTGAGCATGGATAAACCTACCTCCCCCTTCCTTAAGTTAAAAAAAAAAGGGAGTAGGGTTGGGTAGCCCGCTCGCAGCATTTTTAGTCCCGATGGTGGGAACAAAGTACATAAGATTATAGACGTGTGTATCATAATCATAGAATCGGTATTTTGACTTGTTTGGTAACTTAGACTTACATTATGCTCATTAGTTCATGTTTAAACTATAAGATTTAGGCAGTCAGTATTTGTGGTATTCAATGTGTTATTTGCATTCATACTTATGCTAGTTTAATGTAAGATATATTTAATATGCGTGTCGATCTATTATAACGAGCACTGCGAGATGGCTGCGAAGCAGCCATCGAGCAGAGCTCGTATCTGGGTATCGCAAATACCATCAAGTATAAATCTATGGAATCGAATTTGCGACGACCACCTTACTGGGTTCTGAGGTTTGCAGTCGTGCAATTGAAATTAGTGCAAAAATGGGGAACCAGTGTCTTCTCCACAGGATTTAACGACTGGTTTACATTTAAACATTTGGGATATGCTTTTAGCTAGCCATAACTCGCGATGCAGTCTGTCATTTGCGAACGCTGATTGTCACATGAGTGATACAGCCAATCAGAGCCCTCTCAAGAAGTCGCTGGCGTGAATTGTAAACAAGGCGGCAGAAAGTTTTATTTTGAAACCAACCAACAAACCGCCTCAGAATCAAGGTATAAACGTGTATATTATATGCCCACGTTCAAGACTTGAAACGGCCACCAAATCGACCAATATCATGACACAACTAGGCCAGTTCAGTGGTTTATTGAGCGTCTGGAAACCTCAATCTTCACAACATCATGAGATTTCGCGCACAAGCGGTCCGTGTCATGGCTCATGCCATATTGCAGCTCTCCGTTCCACAATGGTCACAACCTGGCTATAGAGCAAGGTACAGCAAAATAGACGGTGAAAAAAGAAACGCAATGCATTGGTCTCTCGAAAAGAGAGAAAAAGAATCAAAGTTCTGTTAAAATTAACAGTGACAACCCACTGGCGCTTGAGTTTCTAACTTTCTAAGCGTGCATCACTGTCATTACATTTATATGGTCTCTGGTAAAATAAAAATCACTAATCCGATAAACCTGGTATTTTCTGATACGCGGTGAACCTTGGAAAGAGGGTGCAACTAGTCCTGTAACGATGACAGTGCAAATAGAAACAGAAAAATGTTGACCTGAACACATGTTGCTGCAGAATAGTTTCTATTTGTATCAGCCTTCGATGTTGGGCCTTCCAGTGCCCAGAGCCACAAAGAAAGGTAAAATCCAGCTATTCTACATATATGCGCTGTGACAAAACAACGCCAATCGTTGAAAATCAGGGAAATATATGCCATTGTCAGTAGTTTTCACGACCTGCAAAGTTTGGGTTCCCCAGTCCCTTAAAATCAGTGTTGAGGTATTATTATTATGGCTGCCACATCGCCGTCTCTTCGCTAAAAGGAGCGGCTGTAGTGTAGTGGATAACACGCCAGACTACCAATATAGGGGCCGACAAATCGATACCTTGCTTCTCCGGTCTTTCGGATGAGACTTTAAACCAAGGTCCAGTCTCCATATGACCTTGTTGGTGGGACGTTAAATCCGAGTTCACTCGCTCACTTTCCGCTAAAAATGGATGTGGTATACCAAATGCCGACCGTGAATCCAAGCGACTTAAACTTGGTTTTCCTGTTATGACCAAGGAAATTACTACACACTGACAGCATTTAAAAAGTCATACAAAAATGTGTTAACCACCATCATTTGACTGACAAAAAGTTCTAAAAACCTTTCTAAATCTCACTTTTTTTATATTCGTTGGCAACAGCCCGTTGCAGGTACTTAACAAGTGCTAAAGTGATCCGAATGGAATATTGGGAAACCAATTTGATGACGACACATACCAGGTGAATGTAAAATACAGATTTATTTTTGCAACTAGGCCGTATGTATTCTGGGCTAGGCGTCATACTGTTACAATGGAAAAAAGTTTGTGTACATGTGGGTCTGTGTGTCATTTTCTTTTCTCATCTATTCTCGCCTCCTCTATCTATGCACACGACATCAAATTCTAAACAATGTCATATCGACATTGATGCACCGCCCTACTGTTGCATCAACAGTGATTTTTTTTCGCTATAAAAGTGGTGCCCATAAAAGGCACCAGTCCCAATTCAAAATAGTATCTTTTTTTCCCAACTGCAAGTTGAAAAATTCCCAATTGCAGGAATTATTTTTCTAGGGACCAACTTATAAGCACATAAGTACTTGCTTGCTTACAGAACTGGCAGATAAATAGCTATATAATTGAATGTAAGTATCATGTCCCCTATCCCACCACCTGAGACTACATAAAATGTTTCTGAAATTCCACATTAAGGAGGATACGACGCGATTTTTCCCAATTCCATGGGCACTGACGCCATTCCCAAAATAGTGAAAAAAATCACTGATCAAAATCAGTCAGAAGACTTGTTTCTTCAATTTTTTTTCTGGTCCCACCCTCCCCCCTCCACCCCAGCTCAATCATATAATCATTGGGCTGCGTCACATGAAAACGTGCCTATTGACCAATGCAACCAGTAAAGCTTCAGTCTTGCTGCACCTGCCTGCAGTCTCTTTGCCCAGGCTCCATAGATCCATATTCACGGAAAACATGCCGATTAGACTTGATGGATGTGCAGGCTGATCTGAGTCTTTAGTAAATTTTATGCATTTGTCTGACAGGGCATTTTCTTATGACTCGGTAGTTTTGAAAAATGAAAGTAAATAATTTTCTCAAGAAATTCTCTTTTTCATTTCATGAAGTAAAGAAATATGTATTGTTCAGATACAGCGAAAGTCCAAAAATATCACATTTTCATTGAAAGTATCATTGAGCTGTCAAAAAAGATAGAAAAAAAAAAAAAAAGGCAATAATAACTAAATATGTTTGACTAATCAACGGTTACAATGGGGATTGACTAATCAACGGTTACGATGGGGATTGCGTATACCTTACTCTACAATTCAACGCTCATGTGCTTTCGAGATCAACAGGATGGCAGTATTGAAACTTCTGGATGAGTGCTTTGTTTTCACTGACTATACAGATGTGAACAGAACAATATAAATAGTCTGAATGCTGGTAGTAATTGCTGAATCGCAGTGGTAAGCATAACAGTGTAACTCCATTGTAACCCCATGTAATTGATTTGCTATGCTTGATATTTTGGCATCGGTAGAGGTAGAACGTAATACAGCCAACTTAAAAGAAAAAAGATGTCCAATTACAACGAAAAATATGAATAGGGCCAATTATGTTCTTCATTGTAGAACTATGGGTTCCATTGATAGACCGATCCCTTCAGTGTATTGATGTCAGAAGTCTGCAGGAATTGGACTGTGATATTAAGGTGCATTACCAGAGCAGGACATAGTGTAAATGTGTTTTGGTACAGTGATTTTTTCACTATTTTGGGAATGGTGCCGGTGCCCACAGAATTGGGAAAAAGCGCATCGTATTTTCCTATAATTTGGAATTTTGGAAACCCTTTATTAAGTCTCAAGTGGTGGGATAGGGGACATGAGACTGAATATATAGTATTTACGTTCAATTATTGCTATATATCTGCTATTTCTCTAAGCAAGCAAGTAAATGTATGTTGTAAGATGGTCCCTAGAACAATTTTTTCTGCAATTGGGAATTTTTCAACTTGCAGTTGGGAAAAAAAAGATACATTTTGAATTGGGACTGGTACTTTTTATGGGCACCACTTATGTAGAGAAAAAAATCAGTGTGGTACATATATATTTTCAACTTTTACAGCCTAGCTGTAGAAGCTGGCAGCATCTTTATGGAGATTCAGGTAGGGTGGTTGGCTCTTTCAAGAAATTAAGCAAAGGAGATAGTGGTTAGTACCAGAATGGGTGACCTTCTTGACTTCGAGGACAGCTGAGCAAATGCTACAATCTGAAAAATTAATTTGTCTGTATTTTCACAATTTGTAAGATGTCATTTCTGGGTCATGAAGAAGAGACATACAGAAGGGTGACGACAGGTTAGAAGCAAGGGAGTTTATTAGAGCAGGGCATTTATTAGGATTCACATGGTACAAAAAATGTCAGGAATGTCCAGAGGGTACTCAAAATTGTTTGTCAGCTGGAATGTCACACACTCAAAATTAGTTGTCAGATACCAACACCCCCCCCCCCCCCCCCCGGTACTCGGACAAAACGGACCATGGACAAAACGGACCAGACAAAACGGACCATGGTTAGGACAAAACGGACCACGTTTCAGGACAAAACGGACCACGTTTCAGGACAAAACGGACCACGTTTCAGGACCAGACAGACTTCTCTAGAAGACAACCCAGACCATTAACTGGTGCCAGTTAAAAGATTTAAGAGTATATAATTACCAAAAACAGTTTTAAGTGACAATCATTTGACTACTGTACACGACCTCAACTACCTTTGATTGTCGCAACTATCTAATTGAGTTAATACTTTGATAAAGGGGTAATACTTTTTTTTTTTATTTTAAGCATGCAAATTGCTTTGTTAGTGTTGCAACTAAAATGATGAAATATGCTTTCTCACGTTAACGGAAGGTCTGAACGTGGTCCGTTTTGTCCTTAAACGTGGTCCGTTTTGTCCTGAACGTGGTCCGTTTTGTTCCGAACGTGGTCCGTTTTGTCCCAAACATGGTCCGTTTTGTCCGTGGTCCGTTTTGTCCGTGGTCCGTTATGTCCCTAATTCCCCCCCCCCCCCCCCCTCCCCCCCCCCCGCCAACCCCTCAAACTAGGCAGGAAACTTAAGGATAGTGTTTTGTAACAGAGAGACCTACTGTAGTTTAATTTGAAGTTTTATGTATTATTTATTTCGGACCCAGTAATCTTATATCTTATATTTGCTCGGATTTTAATATGTTCTGCAGATGAAAAAGTGAATCACCGGCAGGAGACGGCCATGTAGTACAAGAGTTATGTAGTACAAGAGTTCTAAGGAATTACACAAAGCCATTTCAAACAGTTCTACGTACCAATATACCATATTTATCCTAGTAAATGCCTTTGCTATAATAAACTTCAAAACTGTTACAAGCATTTCTTGAATATGCATTAGATTCGGTAAAACTTTGATTCCTATTTAAAACATTGAAGGTAGGATTGTCCATGAGAGTCACTTCTGAAACAAATTTCTCTGATGTCTGGAACAAGTTCATTCTTTATGACACTCAATGACAGTCTTAATTATTATTTTAGTTCTATTGTGATGCAACATGAAAGTGCCATAGATAAACCTGGAGTGGAATGGTTTAGATAATCTACATTCTATTGGCTACAATTTCATCCCAGTGCCTGAAATGGTTGTCTTACAGGAAAGAATTTGCTCCCTCAGAGGAAGCAAATTCTTTCCTGTAAGAGGTCATCACAAAGCCATGGAATGGAGTGGAGATCACGCCTGCATGTTCATTCATTAAAATGTTTCAACTGTGCCCATGAAACTAAGTTTTCATTATTGCAAATAAGTCAGTAATATATTCATAATTCTGCAATACTTCTTTTGCAGACAAGACAACACAGCTCATGTCGATTTTCTTTGGTTTCAAATTTAAACACCGGTGCCCCTCCAGTGTTTGTTGTTCCCTGGAGTATAGCAGATAAGTCTGATTAAGGGACTGTTGCTTGGCGTATGAGATTCTTTGGCTTACTACTTTGGCTGATGGGGGGTTGTGGTTGTGGAGATTCTGGATATGGATATATGAGCATCATGGAGGTGAGCTTTTATTTGCAATTTGTTTTGTCATTGATAAGACCTATTGCTTGTCTTAAGCACTTGCAAGTCTCAAATCTACAGGGGTGAGATGACAACTATCAAATCAGACTTTACATTATATAATTATATTAGCAAGGTCGTAATTATACCCCCAGCAAACGAAGTATGAGGAGGGGTATATATCTTTTGTCCGATGTCCGTTTGTCTGTCCGTCTCTTCGTAAGTTAACATTTGCTTGAAAGTTTTTGAGATCTTATATTTGCAGGTGATCATGTGATTTTCTAGGGGATCACACATTTTGGCAACAAATTTGTACAACTGATTTAGTTGAAAATGACTGAAATAATCTTGACTGGCTGTGCAATCCATATGAAAAACAAGCCTATCAGTTGATTGTCGAATTTCTGACAAAAGAAAGCTGAACATACAATTTCCATCTTTAAATGATATCAAGTACATTTACAACAGTACTTTCATATACTTCGAGGATTTGGTGTCACTCAGAAGGCAATGCCTTAATTTCATATCAAGTCAGAAAAACATACATACTAATATTTTTGCCCAGTTCATGCTCAGTAAAGTTGCAACATGATGGTTCACGATCAGTCTCAATGAAAAATGCAGTTAAAGTTTGATTAAGTGGCCCAGTGTTCATACAACATGTAGTCAAATCTGTCTTGAGGGGTCATGAAGGGGCCTCACAAAAACTGGCTGCAGAGTCATGGCAGACAGGTGTACACTTAATAGAGGTTCATTGTCCTCTGGGGCACAAAAAAGTAGCTACATGTGATAGGTGACTCTTAACAGAGTTACCCTTGAGACAGGTTAGACAGCATTATTTTTTTATACAATTTCATTACAACAGCAGATATTAACAGTTACTTAAAAATTTGGAGAGGTAGGCACTGATTAAATTTGATATTCAAATTTGATAATCAGGCAATCAGTCACTATCTGGGGTTTGTGTCAGTCTTATGTAACAGTCCTGCAGTTGGTGCTGTCTGTTTTTAAGATACTAGGTTCAAGTCCTAGAGGACTGCATGTTAGTACTGGCACATATAACACTAAACAGCAATATCCATTTACAGAATGCATTCTAAGATAAGAATGAAATAGGTTTAGAATATTCCAATCTTTAGCCATATGGTAAGATGTCTCATAGGAAGTAAATACTTAAGGGCTGTAAGGGAAATTACTTTTGATTTTTGGTTTTGTACTAACAGTGTATCCCACTTGAAGATTACATCAATATTTTTCTGGGCGTAGAAGTGAAGAAAAACAGAAGTCATGTATAGTTTCTAAGCATAGAAGTTCTATTATAGACTAACTAGTAGTTAATGAGTCCCATTGAATTCAGAAATCGACGTTACGAGTTGTTACGTCAATATTGACCCAGTTAATGATAGGTTCCCCTCTTCATTTAAATGTAAGTAGACTTGGAACCAATATTTCTTCTGCCCTGTTTACATCGCGGAATGATTATGTGCAAAGTAGTTAGGTATTTTGTCAACGTATATAAGAAGTTTAAGACCTGAGTATCTCCATGTAATACATAAATTTATATAAAAGACGATAGCAGATATTTCTAGACTAATATGCACAGTGAAAGGAAAGTAAACGATGATTATTTGAGCGTATGTGTATTCCGATTGGAAGAGTACTTCGGTCGACCACCTAGCTGATGAAATGTCTCCGTATTTTCCTAGTGAACATCATTACGAGATTTGAACAACGTTATCTCAATATTCAATCGACCTTGATAATGATCAAAAATAATAATTCAGTCCATGAAAGATGAATTTAATTGTTGAATTTGAGCTCGCATAACAAAATTTAAGCCGTGACCTAGATATTCGAGACCGTATCAGGACGTTTCGCGCCAGGGACGTTTCGTCCCAGGACGTTTCGTCCCAAACAGGCCAAAAACCCGGGACGATTCGTCTCAGGACGTTTCGACCCATATTCATTTAGATTTCATCGAGAGATCACCGTATCAAAACGAAAGAACGAATCTGAATACAAAATCCGATACATAAGACTGTACACTCATGATTCTCACTGACTTTAACTTTAATGTTTAGTTCGTGAATTTATTGAAATTCAAACAGATTTCTCAGCCTAAAAAAACGAAACGCAAGGATTTGTCAGTGTAAGCGGAAGTAAATGTCACCAATACTGCGGTTTGAGCTAAGTCCTTCGAGGATAATCCAGATAGTTACATTAGTTTTTCTTTTTTTTTTTTTTTAATATATTATTAGAAAAGTATACCTAATATTGTATTCATATTTACAGGCATAGTTACTATATTGTACCGTTTGAAACAAGAGTAAAAGCTCTTTCACTATGAAACTATTAAGTTGCAATCCATCCACACTTGGTTCAAAACTTCATTATCAACAGGATGGGGTACAAGGTAAATGTTATATAAAGGTCTCATCTGGCCAAACTAGCTACACTTTTGACTCATCCTGATGTTGAAAGAGTTGTTTTGGGGTATATTGGTGAGTTCAGAGACAGACTCACTTTACACCGGCATAACACCTATGAACACCTGTCTGATTCCTACCTGCTTAGAGATGCATCCTGTATTACCCAGAAACTTATCGATGAATACCGGTCTGCTCAGACACACTCACCGCACTACCTAGAAACATGTCAATGAACACCGGTCTGATTCCTTATCTTAACTGCTTTGACACACTCACTGCATTAACTAGAACTATTTGGATGAACACTTGTCTGAAACCTATCTTCTCAGACACACTGACCCCACTACTTAGAAACAATCTGATGAACACCGGTCTAATAACTTCACCATCCTACCTTAAAACATGTTGATGAACATCGGTCTGTTTCCTACCTGCTTAGACAAATTCACCACATTACCTAGAAACATGTCGATGAACACCAGTCATCGACATGTTTTTAGGTAGTGCAGTGAATTGTCTAAAGAGGGTAATATCAGACTGGTGTTCATCGACATGTTTCTAGGTAATGCGGTGATTATGTATAAGCAGGTAGGAATCAGACCGGTGTTCATTGACATGTTTCTAGGTAGTGGGCTGATTGTGTCCGAGCATGTCAGGATCAGATAAGTGTTCTTCAGAATGTTTCTAGGTAGTGCGGTGAGTGTATCTGAGCAAGTACATATCAGACATATATTAACTGACAGATTTCTACCTGCTTTGACAAACTCAGCGCACTACCTAGTAACATGTTGATGAACACCAGTCATCGACATGTTTCTAAGTAGTGCAGTGAATTGTCTAAAGAGGTAAAATAAAACTGGTGTTCGACATGTTTCTTGGTAGTGAAGTGATCATGTCTAAGCAAGTAGGAATCAAACCATTCTTCTTCGACATGTTTTAAGATAGCGGAGTGATTGTGTTGGAGCAGGTCGGTATCGGACAAGTGTTCTTTAAAATGTTTCAAGGAAGTGCGGTGGGTGTATCTGAGCAAGTACGTATCAGACATATATTAATTGACTGATTCCTACCTGCTTTGACAAACTCAGTGTCCTACCTAGAAACATGTTGATGAACACCAGTCATTGACATGTTTTTAAGTAGTGCAGTAAATTGTCTAAAGAGGTAAAATTCAGACCAGTGTACATCAAAATTTTTCTTGGTAGTGAAGCGATCATGTCTAACCAAGTAGGAATCAGACCGGTGTTCATCAATATGTTTCTAGGTAGTGGGGTGATTGTGTTTGAGCAGGCTGCTATCAGACAAGTGTTCTTGGAAATGTTTGTAGGCATTGCGGCTAGCAGTGCGGTTAGTGTATCTGAGCAAGTACGTATCAGACATATATTAATTATTAATTGACATGTTTAGAGGGAGTGCGGTATAGTTATTTGACTGGTTTTCATCGATGTGTTTCCAGGTGGTGAGATGAATGTGTCTGAGTGGGTAGGTATTAGACAAATGTTCAACCAAATGGTTCTAGGTAGTGCAGTGAATGTATTTAAGCCGGTAAAAATCAGACTGATGTTCATTGACATGTTTCTAGATACCATAAAATCGAAAAAGTGATATCACAAAATATGTACGATTGAGTGATATCACAAAATCCAATTAGTGATACCACAAAATAGAATAAGTGATGTCACAAAATTGATTTTGTGATGACACGAGATCACAGCTACTTTGTGATATCACTAATTCGATTTTGTATATCACAACATCTATATAGTGATGTCACATTCGATTTTGTGATATCACTTAATCGATTTTATGATATCACTATATCTATCGAGTTTGTGATCAGTAATTCGTTCCTAACTAGTGATATCAAGAAATCGATATTACAAAAACGATTTTGTGATTTCACTAAATCGATTTAGTAAACATAATATAATACATGGTTTATGACACTCAGGTGAGTCAGTGATAGCACATAATAGTTAGTGAAATCAGAAAATAATGTGATACCACATGTGATATCACATACTTGAAATAGTGGTATCACAAAATCGACATTGTGATATCACAAATTCGATTTTGTACGAATTAGTGATATCACAAACTCAGATTACTGATATCGCCAAATCAAATAAGTGATATCAAACAAAAATCGAATTTGTGATATCGAAAAATCATATCCACTTTAGTTTTTGATATATGTCCAAATCTGTATAGTGATATCTATGGCAAGCCATTTTACTAATCATAATGCATAGTAGATATCTTATATAGTATATTAGATATCTAATATGCCAGTTAAGATATCTAATATAACATATAAGATATATAACATATAAGAAATCTTATATCCTCTATAAGATATCTGATACAGGATATATCTTATATAGAAAATAAGATATCTTATATAGGATATGAGTTATCATCTTATTTAATTTTTCATATAAGATATCTTATATAATATATCAGATATCTTATATATTAGATATCTTATATAGCATGTAAGATATCCTATATAATAAATCAGATATCTGATATATCAGATATGTTATATTTTTAAATAAGATATCTCACATCCTATATATGATAGCATATCTGATATCGATATCTGATTTACAAAACAGGATATCTTATATGTGATACGTGGGTTGATCATTAAATAATGGAAACATCTTTGTAGATTAGTTGATTATATACAGAAATAAGTATCCTTCATGTATCACCAAAGAGTGTCTTTTGTGCTTTCGAATTCATATTTGAAATTGAAATTTTAACGTGTTACCATAGCAGCATATGACGTCACGTTCATGCTGGGTACCGCGTGTGAATTTTTTCGACGTCATTTTGGTAATGAGGTGCTTGTATTATGCTTATTTTATGCGATATGTTAAGAAAATTTGAAAATTTAGAAACATCTTCCGTTTCAGCTAGGTTTTGGCTTTAGAAAGACTCATATAATAATTCGTTATGAAAACGTTCTAAAATCCGGCATGAATTAAAGCTGAAGCAGGGGTTGAAATAATTGACATTTAGGGAGTTTGACATTTTATTCCGTTTTTTCAGGTATTATGCTAAAGTTTATTGATCGGTTATCGAGTACAGGATGATTTTGGCTCTTTCTGCTATATAATTCTCCGAAGACTCTGTTTGTTGAATTGCAATGACGTCACAATTCTGGTCCCTCCGACTTAAAATCAGCGAAAAACGTCAAATTTTGCTCGACCAAATGTCTTTTACGGTCTGTACTTCTGCCAGGTTTGAGAGCAAGACATAAATAACTGTATATTTCTTTTAGTATCTGAGCCTTGCATGACGCAATCACACTATCACAAACTTTTATCCATTCTTTGTTACTAATCAGCAGCAAATATACATGAAAATATGCAAAAATTTAGAGACTAAACCCTTATAAACTTAAGGTATCGTTGCCACGACAACGATATTCTTAAACAGTACTATAGATCTTAATTATATGTCATATGCATGCTTCTTAGGTATTATATATCTGAAATACTGTTTTGACACTTGGGCATGTTCAAAAAAAATGTGACCAAAGTGTGACATTGGAGGTCAAAAATAAACATGCTGCCATAGTTTTAAGTTTTATTCAGTGCTTATCTACAGTGCTTCCAGTTTACAAAACTGTATAAATTTTAATAATAGCATTACTAATAAAATTTTTATGCCAATTTTTGTGAAGAAATTTGCACCCAAAATCTGTTAAAATGACCAAATTTTATGAAAGCTTTGGAAGGCTAAAATCATGATCCTATCACTTTAAGTTTCTATTATTTGATGCAGGGCACTTCCAAATTACGTAAATAAGCGCTGTTTTCTGTAAGAAACCGCTGAATGATATAAAAACTCAAATTTTAACTTCATTTTGACACACTTTTTTAGATGTAGAGTTCTAAAAACTTTCATATCTTTTATTTACTTGACTGTACCTCAATAAATTGTGCATTGGAATGATGCCATATGAGTAAAGAACTATTCTAGAAAATGATTGTTCATATAAAAAGATGTAGGTGGTGGTGATGCCCTGTCAAAAATGTGCAAAAAGTTTCGAGGAATGTGTTACACTCCTGAGTATTATTTCCAAACTGTTTTAATCTGCACCACAAGAGCTTTAAGTCAATGATTAAGCGTTCCATGTAATAAAGTAACACCAACTGCATGTTGTTAGGATCATTTTTTCCAAGTTTATTGGTCTCTTTAACAAGAAAACTTGTTCTGATGCTCAGGAGTGTAACACTTTACAGCCATTTGTTGTATTGTAAAAAAAAGTTGAAAATTCTGCCTTTGACTTTCATTATTTTGTTGTCGGCTCTTTAAAAGCAACTTGCACTCATTGCTGTAACAAAAACTATATCTCTTAATGCTTGCTTGGGTGTGCCACAATATATTTGCTATTTCGGCTATCTAAATGCACACAAATCAAACAGATACTGAATTAAATTAATTTCTTCTTCACTCTTTCTTTTGGTAATTGAACAGTTTCCTTTACCTGACTATCATTACCTGTTTACAAAAGACATTACAGAAGTGAAGTTCCATACCAGTTTCAGAAGTTGATGGTCACATTATAAATCAGTAGAAAATGTCCCTTTCTAAAATATCATTAACCTCAAAATCTTACCAAAACAGATGGCACTGCATCAAAAATCATTTTCAGATGTTGGAAACATATATATAGTATGAATTTATCCAAACATGTTGATGTAAGGGAAGAAAAGGTGTCCAAAATGGCATTAAACTTAAAAAACTCAGGAGTGTAACACCTTGCACTATACATGTCATTGCAAAACCCGAATTTAGTCACAAATTATCATTATCTTGGTCATTCTTATCTAATTATTTCTCACAAAACACTTGATAGCCATGTATGGTTATTATTTAGAATGCCTCATAGTGATAGATATGAAGAAAATGGAATCTCAAAATCTTCAACTTTCGGTAGATTTCATGGCAATGCAGATTTATTTACATTAAGAAGTTAACTATATGTTCCAAAATTGTTTGAGGGGGGCTTGGTCTTCATTTATGAGCACAATAAATGAAAATTATACCGCTTGTGGTAAAGAAATAAGCTATTTTTGCCTTTTTTCAAAAAAGTGTTACACTCCTGAGTGGCTCAAATGGTACATATGAAGAAAATAAAAGCCAAGATGAAGACTACCTATGTACCACTCACCATGATGGGTCAAAGACTTTTCATACAAGGCATGAAAGTTTACTAAAGCTACCCCTGGATAAAGTTATGGGTTTCCAAATGTCAAATGTTACACTCCTGAGTTCAAGGGGTACTTGAGAAGAAGTTGTTTACATTCTGAGATGGATGCCGTTAAAGCAATTGAAAAATTTGCAATACGATCTACCATCTTTAGCCAATGTTTCAGACCATGTTATGGAGATTAGGAGCATCAAATATAAAAATGACATCCATTTAGCTGGAAACCTCTTCTTTTTTGGTGCACCAGAAAATTAGCATAGTGCTGTTGAGTTTAGCATTACTAATTCCATGGGTGATGATGAAAGGACATTAATCTTACATTTTCATGTAGCCCAAAGGACTGTGAAGTCAAAAGGATGGCTAATAGGTATGGTAACTGGCACAGTTTTGTAAAATTGCATGCTGAAAATTCAGTTATCAAAATTATGTCACACAAAAAGCGTTGCACTCCTGAGTTTTTTGGCTATATTTTTGACCATAACTTTGTTATTACTCCAAGTATTTCAATGAAATTTGGCAGGTATCTTCAAAGCCACATGATACATCTTCAGCAATAAAAATAATGTACTTATATAGCCCTGTTTTCTTTTAAATTCTCTGAAATGCTTTGGTCACATTTTTTTTGAACATGCCCACTTAACTTATGAAATAAATGCTAGTTTCCATTATTTAATGATCACCCCTCGTACAAGACATCTTAAATGCTATATCAGATATTCTAACACAGTGCGCCTATAGAAGCAATGGAAAGTTTCCGTGTTTTATTCTGCGACAATTCACTGTCTCGGAGCGCGTGAGACTAATTGCTGACGTCACTTGCATTACTGACGTAATTTTGTGACGTTTTGAGACGTTAGACGGTGTAACGTCTCTTTTTCTTCCTAAAATCGCCATAAAAACGTACATTTACCATTGATACAGTTAAGAATATTGGCGGGAGCATGAACGCGCTGGCAGGAAGGTTGGGAGAGTTTGAATGAAAAGAATACTTTTTCAGCGTTTTTGAGCGTTAGAATCGAAATAGTTCAGCTCTAGCATTGAATTGTTGAGTAATAATTCACTGTTTGTCGGTCAGTTGTAAGTAGATATATCACTCGCGCTCCGCGCTCGTGATATGATCTACTTTACAACTGACCTCCAAACAGTGAATTATTACTCAACAATTCACTGCTAGAGCTGATCTATTTCATAAACATATATTGTGTTGCGTCTTATGGAAAAGTCAAATAAGATATCTTATATACCTATACTAGATATCTTATATAATATATAAGATTTTTATATGATATCTTATATACCTATACTAGATATAGAAGGTCCCTTTGCACGCGACAATGATCAGCATATTCACATAGTTCATTGTTTTTTCTAGTGAAATTATTTAATTCAGATTTTTATATACTAAGGCCTGATTTCACGTTAAACTTAGTACATGGATTAGCATTCGGAACACCAAAATTTTACATTGCGCCTTACGGTAAAATAGACCACGGACTGGTTAATACGAGTTATAACTGTGACGTGAAATCGGGCCTAAAACCAATTGTTATTTGCATTTCAACTAACATAAATCTCATTCATCTTAATTTATCACTCAGTTTGTACTACGAATTTTGGAATTCAGAATTCGAAATTCAGAATTGTGAAATAAGAGAGGTAATTGGGCTATCGTAGTTCATCGATACTTTTCGATTTTTATTGCCTTCCTTGCATTTTTATTTTGAATTAAAGGTGTTAGGTCCATATAGTTCAATTTAGCTGCACCAAGGTCTTTTGCATATCTTTTAGTCTACATTAAACGCGGTCAATATTGTTCTGATTTACATGACCATGCATCATTCTTTAAAATTAGTATATAGAGAAAATAGAGAAAATGAACAAAAGGTTACTCAGTTTTATTTATTTATTTATTTTTCTTAAAATGCATGTCTTAAGTCAAAAATTGTGTTAGCCTAGTATTCTGCACTAGCTTACAAATCTTCTGATCAAAGATATGTTACTGTGGTCATTTTAACAAAATTAATACATCCAAAAACTAAAGTTTTTTGCGTGGCTATATCGAAGTAAGATAATTTGTTTGGGTCAAAAACAACACGGAAGAAGCCTCATCAGTCTGCAATGAGATTCAAGTTTCATTTCAACAATCATTGCAACATTTACTTCTATAAACCTGCATAAACTGAGAAGTAAATCAAACGCCCAATATAACATGACATTTCATGTTATAGTTTTTCTTGTTTCTTCAGTTTGGTGGTTTCAAAACGTCGAAAATTGCCAGACCGCTAACATTTCTGCACTATCTGAATCGACATACCTGTAATTGCCTACATGTTAGTTATGAGAAAAAGTTGCCAGCAGTGCTCGTTTTATAGGTAGCGCCTATTTATTTCATATTATTATATAATAAACCGACCCGTAGCAAGCAGCGGCATTTCCAATTTAGCCTTGTTGTTCTTATTTTCTATCGTACAATTTTAAGACCTGTTAGAAAAGACAATATTTATTTTCGGACGAACAAAGTGAGGGAGAAAATAAAGCAAGTTGACATTGATGCTGCACATGTGTTTCTGAATATTTAATATAGGAAATATGAGACATTTTTGTTAATATAATTATATGTAACTGGGTACATGGATATAGCATGTGGTATCGGTACATGGATATAGCATGTGGTATATGCATGAATATTACTTTGTTTGTATGGCTTCCAAATATTTGTATGTATGAACATAGCTAATTTTGTTATATAAGAATAAACCTTGTTTTGACAGGTAAGGCACCTAAATTAAGCTTGGATCTGAATGTAGAGACAGTAATGTCTAAGTCTGTGAATCATGTTTGTTCGGTATTAGATAAATATGTATTTAGTCTGCTTCTGTTTGAATAATATCATTGTTTGTATTTGTCATTCATCCGGTATTAGATAAATATGTATTTAGTATGCGTCTGTTTGAATAATAACATTGTATATGTCATTTATTTAAATGTATGCCATTTAGGAATGAAACATTTAAATGTTTCAGAACATTCATTTCGTTTTAGATACGATTCTGTTCATTCTCATGTCTATATTTCAATAAGTATATATAACATATGTAATTTTGTTCTTTAAGAATAAACCTTGTTTATCTGGGGCAAGTCATCTAAATTATGTTTCCATCTGAATTTAGAGATGGTTCTATATAAGTACGAGGGATGATCAAAAATATGTGGACTTTTGCTGTAGAAATTTTATTATTCAGAGTAAACTCATAAAATTTGCAATAAATGTAGATTCATCTTTCCTTTATCCAGTGACATATTTAATTTACCAGTCTGACTTCAGGATGTTGTCTATATTCAGTCATTATAGTCACCTTATGACGGTTCTGTGGAGCACGTTAAATATTTGCCTTATTATTTCGAATTGTTTGGTTTATCTTTGGCTATGTCTAATATTTGCAGTTGAGCAAAATGCTTGACATTTGATATGCTATTTTGTTATGGTTTCCGCTTTTTACTGTGAGGAAAGTATTGCTGGCAACAATTGTTATGCTTGCATAAGCAGCATAAACTTTGGTCTGTGGATCATACAAGGGCGATAAAATGACTTCAATCATTATATCGTATATTTAATGCAGGTCCTAGGGTTTGTATATAATTGTAAGAAAAATGAGGGCAGAACCAAAGACATGTTTTAAATGATCAAATTAAATATTATTTGATCCGTGTATGTTAGTTTTGTCTGATGCATGTACTGAGACCTGCATATAGACATACACCGCAAAAGTCTTGTACATGGAAACGAAACTGAGAGCAAAAGTTTGGCTTGGATTTATGAGCCGATAAAGAGGAGAAGGGTATGCTACAAAATTCTTGAAAACAGTCGTATTGTATGCAGATGTGTCTAAAATTGGTCAAAATCATGATAAAATCTGCAAAAGGGTGTTAGTTTTTGAAAAGAAAGAAACAAAAGAACCCCAACAACGTTAAAGCGGGACAAAACGTCAAACGTCATTAATGTCGTGCTCCACTGTAGCTGTACCTACCTGATATAAAATAGAAGAAAATACTTATTTTTCATTGAAATTACTTCAAAACTTCACATTATGTAGCTAAAAGATCAGTCTTTTCTATGGCATGAGAAATGTTACTATAACTGCATTACCCTAACCGCCACAGGAATAGTCCACGTTCTTTTTGATCACCCCTCATATATGAATCACATTTGTTCAGTATTAGATACATATGTATTAAGTATGCTTTTGATTGAATTATAACATTATTGTTTTTATGTATTGTTCATTTAAATGTATGCCATTTAAGTATTTTCAAAATGTTCACTTTTGTTCTGATATAATTTTATTCATTCTCATGTCTATATAATTTTTGATCCCCCGACCGAAAGGTTCGGGGATATAGCAATGAGCTATTGTTTGGTTTATCTTTGGCTATGTCTAATATTTGCTGTAGAACAGGTCATGATGATGTCACATACAAGAATAGTAACTCTCGTTATTGTACTTTTTTGAGTTATCTTTCCTTTGGTGATTTTTTGACAGACTCAAGTCCACTAACAAATGATGTGATGAAAAGAAATCAAACATTGCCCAAAGCAAATACTTTGTCAAATAGGTAGTTTGTGTAGTTACAAATTACTTTTTCTCATTTTCTTTAAAAAAATGTACACATAGATAATGAATAGCTTTGAAAAACTTTTATTATATACATTATATCCTTTGTACGATGCAGAGCTCCAGTAGCATACTTGGAGCCCTAGATAATATTAAAAAACAGCTTTTTGGTGATAATTATGGATAATTTTGTTAATTCTGTTACTAGTCATCTGAAGCGCCTTAATGAGGCAGCTCACATGATGAGTCACAACATAAGTTTTCAGTGAGGAAAAAAAACAACAACAGAACATTAACCCTAATTAACACCAAATACTGTTATCTAGAGACTGCCAGTTCCTGTAACTATTTGGACATCTCAAAATTTTCTATAATAGACTCTTCCAGCTTTTAATTTGGAACAAGTCTTATTTTCTTCTTCTTCAAGGCTGTTTTATTATGAAAATTTTAGAAATTGGTGTAGACTAGCAGACACTGTTTCTGAGAAATTTTATTCGGTCATATTGGGTAAATATTGCCTTTTCTGGAGCTGTGCATTTAATACCTGCAATTACCTAAAAGAGCTTAACAATTTTTCTGAAAATAGCAGTGTACTTTGAACAGTGAAATTTTCAAATAAAATTTCAACAAACAGAATTGTGTGTTTCTTTTAAAATTATGATGAAAAATATTGAATTATTTCCTCTTGTGCATGCATTAATGCCAGATGCATATACAGTAGAACTTCAAGGCTCGAACCCTGGTGGCTCGTTCACCCTGCCTGGCTAGAACTCTTTTCTTGGTTCCCAGAGGTCACTTTATATGGAAACTAGCCCTGGATGGCTAGAACTACCCTAGTCTGGAACTAATTTTCATGGTCCAATGTTCCTGTTTGACCTATGAAGTTCTACTGTTCCATCTTGGAAAGGCACTCCTTTTACCTCAGGCAAATGCAGTCTTCAGAGAACAATAATATTCCTGGTGCATTCGTCTTCGGGGAATAATTTGCACGATTATTTGCTGAAGCATGAAATGAAAATATTTAAGGAATAATATTTCTGTGCCTGTGAATTATCACTGATTAATACATGAAGTTGGAGGACAGATTTGGAAAATTTAAGATGGCAAACCCTGAGTGAATTAATATTCACATCTGCCTGTGCACGGTCCAATTCAAAATTGTTGCAAAATTAAAATCACTGTGAAAAAAATACGAAGCTGCTACATTCTTTAAAAAAAGAAAAATGACATTGATGTCAATTTCAATTATGTCATATTAATGCAGACTGCTTTGCAAGGAATGCATCTATAATGTTTATTACCCTTCCAACTTTTAAATGGATATTAATGCAAGGCTTGACAAACAGCTGACACAACTTATTTTGTATTTACAATGATTTTTTTTATTTTAATGACACACTAAAAATAAAGCCACACATCAATTTAGCCCATTGGTATGACTATGGCCTAATTAAATGCATTGAAACTCAGTAAGAAAATGTAGGTTAGTATAATGTTTGATATCACTGTAAAGGCAAACTGTAGGGCTTCCGATACATGCATAGCTTTGTTGTAAAGGCAAACTGCAGGGCTTGCAATACATGCATAGCATTTGTTGTAAAGGCAAAATGTAGAGCTTCCAATACATGCATAGCATTTGTTACCAGCATGCCGCTAAAGTCAGTTATGCTGCAACAACCAGAACTAACATTCTAATGATGCCAGCCACAAACTCCTTGGAAAACATTAATTTCACCACAGTGAGATAATGATGCTACCATTCTATCATCTGTGTTTGCCTAGTTCAGTCTAGTTCAAATCCATCAAAGGAACCAACATGAACAGGTACTTTTTGGGGAAGCGACTCTGCCATTTTTAGCTCACCTCAGCTTTACAGTATTGCTGTTAGCTGCCTTTGTCATCCATCCATAAACATTTTCAGACATCTCTAAAACCACTGGGCAGACTGAACTCAAATTTCATATGGAGCCTGCATGGGTCAAAGGATTGAAAATTCTTCAAATGATCACATGACCAAGGTGGCCGTCATTCCCATATATTATGGTAAATACCCTTATAAATCTTCTCCAAAGCCAGTGAACTGATTAATGCTCAGGTGAGCGATTCAGGGCCACCATGGCCCTCTTGTTTTGTATTAGGGTCAAGTTAGGTAAATTCGGACAGCATGTAAATTCGGACAGTGACATTATTTGCTTTGTATGTCAGTTGTTTCGAATTAAAACAAAAATAACTGGGCAAACAGTTAAAATCCTGATAAGACGGCTCATTATGAGCCGTCTCATCTGGATTTTTACTGTTTGCAATGATATGTCCGAATTTACCCGCTGTCCGAAGTTGCCCGACTCGACGCTATTGTTCCGAGGCGAAACATCCGGGGCCGTATTCATAAAGCCACTTAAGTCGTTGCTATGCGGTTGCTAAGGCTAAATCTCTATAAAGGAGATTCCCTACAACTATGAAATTTGGTCTGGAGGAACAGTCTTTGTAAGACTGTTCCTCCAGAGCAAATTTCATAGTTGTAGGGAATCTCCTTCAAAGAAATTTAGCCTTAGCAACTGCATAGCAACCACTTAAGTCGTTTTATGAATACGGCCCCAAGTGTGGTTCCTCTCTCCATGAGATGGGTTCCTTAGTGTTTCTTGTTCTTGTTGTTCATGTCTGTGATTTCGTTTAACTGTTGTGTGAGTAGTGTTTTAGTTGGGGCGGCTAAATGACCGCCTGTCTGGGAAGATTTACCGTGCGACTGCTGTCAGTTTATGTATATACTTCATTCCATTTTGGTTTTGAGGGCATGATATAGGATATGATTGTATTAGTTCCAGATCATTGTCTTTCTTTCTACTTTATGGTGATATGTGGACCTTTGTTAAAGGTTATGCTTCTGATGTAGATCCACATTTGAGCCCCGACACCATAAAACCAACAAAGTGGCACGTGCACCCAACGAAGACTCAGATCAGCCTGGGCAGCCCCAGTCTGACCACACTGTAAAAAATTCGTGTTTAGCTACACCAAGCGCAGTGTTATGTTTTCTTTTAAACGGGTGTTACTTTCACTATTACACACTTTTGGGTGTACTGTTACACAATAAAGAAATGATACCTTAAACCGTAATAAATATTACACAAAGTTCGGTGTAAAATGCTTAAATCGGTGTTAGATGACACTCAGTGTTGAATTTCTGAAATCCGGGCGAAACGTTTCTTTGTTCGAGTGTAAGGTTTCCTTGACTATTTTTATAGAAACGTTACACTAGTTCGGTGCTTATCACTGTAAAAAATTCGTGTTTAGCTATACCAAGCGCAGTGTTATGTTTTCTTTTAAACGGGTGTTACTTTCACCATTACACACTTTTGGGTGTAGTGTTACACAATAAAGAAATGATACCTTAAACCGTAATAAATATTACACAAAGTTCGGTGTAAAATGCTGAAATCGGTGTTAGATGACACTCAGTGTTGAATTTCTAAACTCCGGGCGAAACGTTTCTTTGTTCGAGTGTAAGGTTTCCTTGACTATTTTTATAGAAACGTTACACTAGTTCGGTGCTTAATAAGTAAACATACACGTGTTTAGTTTCGCCAAACGCAGCGTTATATTTTTTTATTAAACAGGTGTTAATTTCACCATCAGACACTGTTTGGTGTGATGTTACACGATGAAGAAACGATTCCTTAAGCCGTAATTCAAATTACCCAACGTACGGTGTAAAATGCGCAAATCAGTGTCAGGTGACACTGGGTGCTGAACTGATAAAATCCGAGCTTAACGTGTGTGTGTTCAAGTGTAACGTTTCCTTGACTATTTTTCATAGAAACGTTACATTAGTTCGGTGCTTACATTAAAAGTCTTCTGGTGTTAAAAGTGCACAATAAATATTTAGTGTTAACACGTTGATGAACGATACTCCTATTATTGAAACATGTTACCCCAGCTGTAGCGTAACCTATCTAAAGCAGTATGAAATAAGCGTGTATATCGTAGTGTTATTGTCAAAATGCCCCAAACGCTGTGTAGCAATTATGTTTAAAGTTTTATTTGGCTTTAATTTGCACGATGGAGGAACGAAACTCGTAATTTGGATACAAATTATTCAAAAGCATTTTAAGTATAACAAGTAACCCTGGGTATTAAAATGCTTAAGGCAGACCGTATTCTAATACTTCTATTACAGCCAAGCTGTAAGTAAAACCTAATGAGGGTTGAAGCTGTGCCGGCTGGGCTACCATACCCAGTGACAGCTACTATAGCCGGATTGGTTCTACCTGAAGGGCTGAAAATGCAGCCTGGAAACTTTCTTATCGTCTGCCTTTCTAATTACTTTTCTTCTTGCTTTCCTAAATTTCACCACTATTTCTTTCTATCCGCCAAACTGAAAGTAACATAATGGTCAATTTCGTGACAGAAGTTACTCAACTGTTAGATGTAGATGTAGATGTATTATATGTTATATGTCACGCAGATTTAGCAGTATTGCAACAAGTTTGGGTGCTTACTAGTGCCGACACCATGGCACATGTGGACACTATTGCACTGGTCACAGGTCTGGCATAGTTTTTCATTGATACTATATTTCGTATTAATAGTGTGGTATGTAAGATTCTTGAATCTATAGTACGTGAAAACATAGTAAATCATATGAAGAAGAATAAATTATTTAGTAATAAACAGTTTGGATTTATAGCTGGAAGATCTACAGTACTACAGCTTATACAAGTGTTAGATAATTGGACTGATATACTAGATAATGCCGGTTCCGTCGATGTTGCCTATTGTGATTTCATGAAGGCCTTTGACAAGGTCCGGCTCATGGAGGCTTGGTTCATAAACTTCAGTTATATAACATAGGACACGTGTATACAAGATGGATAGAATCATTTTTGGCGAATCGTAAGCAACGAGTATTAGTAAACGGATTATCCTCAGACTGGAGGGCCGTGGATAGTGGAATACCTCAGGGTTCGGTCTTAGCTCCGATCCTTTTTGTGTTGTATATCAACAACCTACCAGATGTTATCAAGCACGGAAGTATCCCATACCTTTTTGCCGACGACACCAAAGTCTATCATATCATATATTGTACTAAAGATTGTGAAAACTTACAGAAGGATATAAGAGCAATGCAAGAATGGTCTGAAAAGTGGTTATTATGCTTTCACTCCGAAAAGTGTAAATGTATAAGAATAGGGAGTACTGAGGTCAACATGGTTACTTATCATCTCAAAGAAGGACAGAAGGGTGTGGAGTTCAAAGACCATGAAAAGGACATTGGAGTAGTAATAGACAACAAACTTTCATTTGAAAAACATATCAGCGAAAAAGTTAATAAAGCGAATTCAATAATGGGAGTTATACGGAGAACATTTGAATGTCATGATCAAAAAACTTTTAAATTGCTATACACTTCATTAGTTAGACCTCATCTTGAATATGCTAACCAAGTCTGGAACCCTTACTTAAAGAAACACATAGATTTACTAGAAAATGTACAGAGACGATCTACCAAGTTAATACCAGGACTTTCAAACTTTTCATATACAGAGAGACTGAAAATATTGAATCTACCATCACTGGCATACAGAAGGACAAGAGGAGACATGATTGAGATGTATAAGATTCTGTCTGGAAAATATGATCCCGAAGTTTCAAATTTTATTCAGTTGCGGCAAGATTCTTGTACTCGTGGTCATAGATACAAAATATTTAAGAAAAGACCTAGGCTAAATATAAGAAAATATTCATTCTGTGTAAGAACAGTGGAATTATGGAACGGGTTACCTAATAGAGTGGTGGAGGCAAATACAGTAAGAACATTTGAACTTAGACTCGACAAGTTATGGAGAGACCAACTACAAAGATTCCAGTACAGAGAGGACATCAAAGCACTGACCGGACGTGACCTAAAACAATATAATGAAGAATTAGAGCTGGTCCAACAGGCCCATGAGCAGGGCCTTCTACCAGAAGAGGATCTGTAAGAATCTGTAAGAATATTTAGTTCATCTCTCTTTCATTTTAGTTCCCTTGGTCTTTTTACCTTTAAATCTATCTAGTTAATTTCTTTATTTTGCCTTCTTCCTGCTGCTAAACATGCAGTGGTAGATTCTATTATGTTTTATCTTCTCCATTAGTCTTGTCATAGCGACACCTTTATTTTATTGACAGAATCAGAATCAGATGACCCCAGCAAGGCGAAACTCGCAATTATCCGTTGCGGTTCATTCACTGGAATATCGACTCGAACATACCGGAAATAAATAAATGACGTAATCAGCGTTAACAAATTGATTTTCGCAGAAATGCGTGTTCTGAATAAATAAACCGATATATTATCATTACTAAACGGTAAGATTCACATTTTGATCACAAAAAATAATGATCTATATGAGCGTAAACGAAGACAACCGCAGAACGGCCCTGCCAGCTTGTAATAAATGTATTAGAAGCTTAGGAAGAGAAAATCTTCCCACCGATTACACTGTGAGTTAAATGCAGAGATTTTGGCTCTCTGATCGGATTATTTGTGAGGGTGTCTCTTCAGTGAGTAGATAAAACGCATCATACAACATGATAAATATAAATTAAAGGGATTTATTAAAGAACATGGTTTTTCAAAGGAATTCTATAACCTGGGCTCATGTGTTATCGATACCTTAATAAAGTATCGCGGTTTCTAAGCACCACAGCAACGTCAACACATATTTGTCTTGTATGCGTGAAACTTCGCCTTTTCCCTCTTTATTCTTGGTGAAAACAAGCCATTTTCCGTGTCGACTGTTTTGCTACTTGACCCAGAAACATGACCTTCGAAATTGACCAATTCGTGAAACCGCCGTGACGTCACAGTAATGGCGGCTCCTTAGAGACGGTGAAACCAATCCATAGCAACGCATTGTCAGCCTTCCGTGATTTTGGTGTATTTGAATTTTTAGACCTATTTACGCTTATTTTTCATTAAATATACATGTATTTAAGAAAATAAAAATGTTAACTGGTTTTATCAAGCTTATTCAGCGAATTTTACGCACGAAAGCAGCTAAAATACATTTTTTATGGACCTTTCAAATCACGTCATAGGCTATTCAATTCACGCACGAACTTTACATATTCATGTATCTGTCATGCTAGGCTAAGACCACAACACATTATTATTATCATTATTATTATTAAAAAATATCATTTGAAAAAATAGTATTGAAAAGAAATATATAATAAAACAAACAAATATCTATAATGCTATTAATTGCGCGGCAGAACCGTGAAAATACCGATCATGTCCAACGTAATTAATCTTGTTAAAAGAGTTACGATAACTGATAATAATGAAGTAGCACTAATAATTATAATAATAAGATAGGGAATAATAATAATAATAATAATAATAATAATAATAATAATAATGAAGGAGGTAAAACAAAGCAAGTGTTTGGAAATTATGAAACTACTGTGCATGCAAAAATTCCAGTAATTTGCGGTGATGTATGAAGTTAGGGGATAAGCATAGGTTGGGAGACTCTAGAGACAAGGAATATTCTTTTCAGGTTTAGCCTTGAGTAAAAACTCATGGTGTGTCAAGCAGTTGTAACTAGACATATCACTCGCGCTCCCCGCTCTTGCTGATGTGATCCCCTTTACAAATGATCTCCAAAACTGCGAAGTTTTACTCACCAATTGATTGCTAGGGCTGATCAATTTCTGAAATAAATAAGTGTTATCACTTATTAGTCATTAGGATTATTAGTCATTAGCGTCTTCTCTGCGTTTTTTTTAAATTCGCGGTAGTAGTAGTAGTAGTATTTCAGTTCTCATATCGACGTTGCCCCCGCACCTCAGCGGAAAGAATCCATAGCCGCAGTAACGGGGCGCCGAGCGTCCGTCCATTTTTAATTTTGCTGTGTGAGTGTGTGTTTTTATATGCACGGGGGGGGGGGGGGGGGGGGTATTAGGGTAATGGAGTGGGGCAATGGAGATGTTCCTCAAAAGAATACCTGGTTTTCTTAATAGTGTTCATAGTTCAGGAAACATTCTGAAATATTTTTTTTTCTTGTGAGCTTTGACCATTGTAAATTACTGTAATGAGCCAGCTTGCAACAAATGAAACATACTTGAATTTCATATAAAAGTTTTGTAACTACATGTAATTTTATTTGGCAACTAAAATGATCTACTTTCAATATCATAACCATAAATAAGCCGGTAAAGACATAATGTACAGATGTGGGTCCCAATCACTGTCCCACTTTTGTTTATATTGCATCGCTTGACGGGCGACAGAAAAGGAAAATCGCATTTTAGGGAGCGATTTGTCATTTTTCAAAAACATATTCCCGCTACCTTGAACCAGTAATGTGACACAATATATGAACATAACCAACATTTTATTATCAAACGTGAATTTTTATATTTTTTCTTTTTCTTTTCGTTTTCAAAAACAGATTGGAACCTGGGTAGGTTGTGGTGAAGGGAGGAAAGGGTTGTGATGGGGGCTTTCGATTGTTAGTTCTTCATCATCATATTGTTATCATTATCATTACCGTCTTTTGATATTTAAAAAGTTTAAAAGTAAACATTTGTCTTTGGTGTATGTAGTGTTTGCGAAGGGAGGCGGTGGGGTGGGTGGGTGTGTGTGTGGGGGGGGGGGGGGGGTGCCAGCGGGATTTATTCTCTTGATTAAAATGTCAGCCGGTCTTCTTAATATCTGACCCCTAAAATTAAACATATTTTAGGGTTTTTTTATTCTATTAATGAATTATAAAATTTAACGCTAAAGTAAATATTTGGTTTCCTGGACTGAACGAAACGGGGTGGTTAGTGAATGGGGTGGGATCTGGTAGGCTATAGACTACTACTGTTGCGTTTTTTTTATTTCTTCATACTATTATTATTATTATTATTATTATTATTATTATTATGTACTTATGCTATATCGCATCTATAAGATCTACTATTCAAATAACTGACTAAATGTATCAGTATTAAAAGTAAGCACAGCCTATTATGTCCCGTTCAATGTATCGTGTGCTTTAATTCCGTGATAAATGATTATTTTCTTCTTTTTGACGATCGGCAGCTTTCTGTTTGCTTATGGAGATTAAGTTTATTTAATATAGAGTGTTTGAGGCTTGCCCAGGCAATATATGCGTCTTAAAAGTAAAATTTTTACAACTATTTATATTATAACGCATATAGCGTAACGGTGTGTTGTCACCGTCGCCATGCGTATCCAAGCAAACCACGTGACCGTAAAACCGGAAGCGCGGTTTCCCGAATGAAATAGTGCGTCATATGCTATGGATACTCATTTGCATATCTAAATTGACACACGCTGTGTAAGTGTAACAACAAAATCTGCGGCGGGGTATTAAAATCAGTTATTTTCGTGACGAAAATCGTCTGTTACTTTCTTCTTTGTTTTTGTTAGCTCACATTACCCATTAATGAAAAAGGTATGTGTCAAGACTTGCTAAAATAGATAGATCTACTGCTACAAATTTATTGAGAGCATGGTGTCGAAAATCATTCGTTTTTTAGAAACAGATAGACTCCCCATACCTTCTAGTACATGTAGTTCACACCTGGAATACTCTACAATAAATATACATTGAATTTAAATTGTAATAAAATCTAAGTAGCTTTTCAGCAGCAATAACAGGTGTGAGCTAAAAACAAGAAAAAAAATTAAATTCCCTATGTTGTATGATAAGGACCTATGGTATGTTTGCACTTCCGTACTTTTGAAATCCAACACAATCACTCGCTGCAGCCTGTTCTGTTTATAGCCCCATAGAGTAAATAAACAGACAAGAATTTTTAGAAAGCGTCCATAGTTGCAGAAATTTCAAAAGTGGAATTTTCAATGACTTTATGGCCAAGAAATATGGATATAAGTGAAAATGAACAAATTACATGTTGTATTGTAAGTACAGTGATCTTGCTTTGATTCTAAGCATGTTTATTTGATTTTTTTTCACTGAGTTGTTGGCAAAGCTTCAGTCTACAGGATCAAAGGTCAACATGACCAAATGACGTAATATCTATGAAAATCTCGTGACCTAAAGGAAGGTATTGATAACATATGACTGGCGATAACGTATGATGTCACGATACTGCAGATGCCTCTTAGCGCTTCATTAACAGAAAATAAAACCTTTGCAATTCCAAAAGAACTGTACAAAATGTTAAAGAAATAATGTATCTGATTTAAATTTATTTATTTAGATAGAAATGCCGCAAGATACTCAGGAAATAGTATCAAAAATCGCTGCAAAATCATTTATCGCACTCCAAGTCATTTATAGCCCTATATATATATATATGATAGGGATGATGCCGATGGTTGGGTAAAAGATAAAATAAACATTCACAAGCCTAGGGAATACAATACGACGTAAAATAAAATGTAATGGAAAATATAATACTAACAAAGGGTCTATTTATAATATACATGAAGTTTCAGTAGGGACCAGGCTGTTTACTTTTTTTCGTTCATCTTGAAAGTTTGTGTGTAGAACTGTAGATTCTAGTTTCGCAGATTTTCACCAAAAATTGATTATAAATAAAATTTTCCTTTTATTCGTAACAGATCTGGGGGGTGAAAATGTTACCACCCTTGTCACATGTAAAAATTGATGTACAAAAATTGATTATAAATCAAATTTTTCTTTTTTTCGTAACAGATCTATGGTAGAAGATGTTACCACCCTTATAATTTCAACTTCAATGTGGATTCTTGTCAAAATCCGCTAGGCAGACATCTCGACAAGGGTTAGACGTCAGACGTTTCAAATCAAAGAAACTCGGATGTGAATGTTAAGTAAAAATGTCCAACATGTATACACTGTACATATCTACCTTGGCTTACACTCTTGATGTGGGCTGGACAGCCAGCTTGAAGCTGTCCAGGCTCTGAAGGTTGGTTATGGATCCAGGGAGTTGGTTCCATGGAATCACAATCAGTGGAAAGAACGAATGTTGATTATATTCAATTTACAATGATACGGAATGAACCGGATACAATCAGTATACCTGGGGGATCTTGGTGGGAGATACGTCACTGGTACAGCAACAAGGCAGTAAACAACTTTGTACATGAGTACTAGGTCAGAAGCTCTACGTCAGTCTTTTAAGGTTGGCCAGTTAAGCTGTTCTAGCATGGAAGTGACACTTGTGGGAGTTTGTCGGTTAAATTGTTTATTTAGCACAAAACGAGCTGTGTTTCTCTGAACTTGTTCAATTTGTTTAATCTGAGTCACTTGTTGAGAGTTCCAAATAGGTGAACTTACTATATATTCAAGTCAGTGCTGGAAACGGCCAGTGGCCAAATGCGCCTAAATTTTGTCTCGGGCCACCAGAAATCTCCAAAATATGACCTTTAGAGGCCCAAATTTATCTTTCTGGCAATACTAAATGAATGGGAACTTTACGAAGTGGATAATTTGGGCCTCTGAAAGTTTGGCCTGTGTAGCTTTTTGGCCACTACATTAATCTTGCGAGTTTCAAGAACTGTCAAGTTTAGGCCATCCTTAGAAATATTCTTGTTTCCCCTTACCCGACCCTTTTTCTCAATGGTGGGTAGGTCGGTCGGGATTTTATTTAATTTTTTTCCGGAAACGTCAGAGCTCCAGATAATCTTTCTAAGCGGACAGTTGCTGACGCCTCACTCGAGCCGCTTCATCTGATTGTTTTTCCATCCCAAATTAAGACAAAAGTACTTGCATATAAGACCTATAAAAATAGACGACGCAGTTTTTATAATTAAACAGGGACGGGCGAATGGCGCCCCGTAACTGCGACTACGGATACGTTCCGCTGAGGTGCGTGGGGCATGGAAGTATAAGACACACAAGTACAAAACACGCACACACTCATAATCAAATGTAAGTGTGACCGTGCCATATCGGGGACATGTGTAATGCGCATTCTGATCATGGTCTATTCTGGTTACTTACGTATTTGTTTAATCAAGCAGTGTAGATATGGGGTGACAGTCCAAACTGGTACACAGATTTTTATGAAGTCCGTCGCATTCCTTCTTTAATGTTGGCCTGATAGCCAAGTACAGTATATAACACGTTCATTCAAGTTTTACGATAAGAACAGTGTGACCCCGACGAGGCTGCATTGTTAGCAAATATGGGATCGGATGCACCGGAGATAAACACATTCTCGTTGCATCGTCGTCTATACACTTTTGTCACATACCCTGTTTTAGATATTGGAACAACCCAAATATGAAGATCTATCTCCGTAAGATGAGTTTATTAGGGTGGACGGGTCAATCTGTATCTAAACAACATGCAAACAATAATTATGGTCATTACGAGTTACGCATTCTCATCAGGGAATACGCTATAACGGAGTGTAAAGATGGTAGTAGTTTTTTTTTAAATACGGTAACCACCTGCACGTGGTTATGTTGATCAGACATCAAAGAACGCCGCATTGAACTGGACACGTGTCATATGAAACCGTGAGACAGGGAAAGGTACCTTATACCATATGCCCCGATCAGCCTGCGCAGTAATGCAATGCGACTGGCGTTTCCTACTCACAACTTTGATCTTTGTATTATGAGTGTAAACTTTTACCATAAATTAGAAAAGCGAATATTTTCTGTGCGTTCGCGTTCCGTTGGACACATTTGGCACATTATCTGTCTGCTCACTGGAGACGTTTTGATTGGCATCGGCAAAATGAGATTTCAGCCACGTGCGTTTCCTAATAATCGAAATTGTTTTCAACCTAATACTAGATGAATTGTTTGTCCAGACAGAGATGACTTTGATCAGACTTAGCCAATACACATGCTTATCTGCGTTTTCCCTACATGCACACGTCGTAAAGTACCCTAAAATGAAACCTTTAAAGCATAATTTTATGCGATTTTCGCTAGTCTAATAACTTCAAATCCGATTTTACTTTTTTGAACAGTCTCCGTGTATTTCAGAAAAAGAAAAATTGAAAATAACAATACCCGGAATGCAATTTCGTTGCTCAACAATTTTCGCATGCCGCTCGCCGACACCAAAATTTTCAGCTCCAGGTTACTCTACATAAAACCTATCGGCACGTGCGTTGAGCGGCAGCCTGTGACTTCAAAAGATGACTGAAATCCTTTGATCTTTTGCCTTATCTAAGGTGGTTGAGTGCAGTTTTGTTTGGCTATTCCGGACTGCTTCTTTTGTCTCCAAACAGTTAAAAAGACGATGCCGTTCGTTTTTATGATGGATAATCCTGTTTTAGTGGGAGTAGCCTACTTTGGGACTGCAAGCGTTTTTCGTTAGAAACACCTTTGTCTAGAGCTCTGAAGACCCAGATTTTTGGTACTCGGCACAAAGGTAGAAAAAAAATATTTTTTTTTTTGAAATCGGAAAAAAATATTTCCGGTCGCTACGATTTTTTACGGTCGGTCGCGTAAGGGGAAACATTAAATATTTTATTTTTGGCCCTAGGACGTACTAATGTCTCATATGCTCTTTCTTTCACTACTTTTGGACAATGTTTTAAGTTACGTTTAAAAAGACAAGGACTCTTGAAGCCTTTGACGTAATACTATCTATATGCTGATAGAGGATTACAAGAAAACAGTTATTACATGTAAAAACTGATGTACATATTGTGTAATCTAGTCAGAATGTGAAGTACGCTTTCTACTATTAAGTGTTTTACATTTTGACTTATGTAGCCTTAGAAAATCTCACTTAGTGAGAAGAGTCTGACATTTTAGTGAGATGTGTCTCACATTATTTAATTAAATTCAGGCTCAGGCCCATAGATGTAATATTGTTATAAAAAAGTGGATGTAAATTTTGTTATGCAGTAGTGGTGTATCGGTTGGGATGCAGAATCGGATTTGCATGCAACATGCCATTGCATGTGAATTTGAATTTGCCTGTTTTGCACTGCTGCATGTGGGTTTGGTGCTGGAATGCTGTTGGTGTGTATAGGTGTCTCATGCAGAGACTAGGTGGAGGCATATGGATGTACACATTATTGTCGAATATACATGCAACATGCCGTTGCATGTGAATTTGAATGTGCCTGTTTTTGCAATTTTGAATATGAGTCTGGTGCAAACATACTCAGGCATGTAGGGGGCGTAGAGGGGCATATGTGTGCACTGTTAAAGGAGTATTACAAATATGTATCAATGAACTGTAAAAATTATTTTTATCAAATTGATAGTCAAATGTTATTCGGTGTAGCTGCGCTGTATGTTGGGACGTAAAATTTAATAATCTCGACGCTCGCTATATAGCATCAACCAATGCAGATGGAACCTAGATGGAACATAGACAAAGGGCTAGATTGCAGTCTGCATGAAAGAAATAAGACCCCAACAGGCGGCGTGGATATGAGACAATGAATGAGAAATATATAAAAATATGTATTTGTATAAAAATGTATAAAAAAATGTATTTGTATAAAAATGTAAAAAATAAAATTAAAATATTTCTTAGAATGTGTCCACCACGGATCTTGTTAGTATTTAGGTCATGTTGCTAATTGAATGCTACTGAATAGGAATATGGATGTGATAAATGAATATGGATGTAATGAATACTTTTGGATGTACAGATGTGTTCACGTGGGTGGGCCAGATGGGTTATGTGCGTGGGCAGATGTGTATTTTATTGGGAGGGTGAGAGACATCCATATTACGGTTGTAACCAAAAAGCTGCTCTGGGCCTAATGGAATATATTTTGAGGATGGAAATGTGGATATGCAGATGTGTTCATGCGGGTGGGCTGATGGGTTCAATTGCATGGACAGATGCTTAATTTATTGGGAGGACAGGTGGCATCCATATTGCTGTTTTCACATAAAAGCTACACTAGGCCTAACGGAACAGTGATTTTTTTCTATATATAAGTGGTGCCCATAAAAGGCACCAGTCCCCATTCAAAATAGTACCTTTTTTTCCAACTGCATGTTGAAAAATTTCCAATTGCACGAACATTTTTTCTTGGGACCATCTTACAAGCATAAAGTTACTTGCTTCCTTAGCGAACTGGCTGATAATATGGCTTTAATTGAATGTTTGTATCACAAATTCAATATCATGTCCCCTATCCCATCACTTGAGAATTTAGACTAAATAAAGGTGTTTCTGAAATTTCTGAATTTCATGAGAATATGACACGATTTTTCCCAATTCCATAGGCACAGGCACCATTCCCAAAATAGTGAAAAAATCACTGCTGAAATTTTGAAATTGGACTGTATTTGACAGAACTGATATAGTGTAGACAATTAGACATATCTTAAGATAATCATATGATTAAATGAAAGATGAATTTTATTAACAGATTTGACTTTGATTTGATAAACAAAATTTATCCAGCTGACAAAAACTGACACCAAAATTGATGGAAATAATAGTAACTGGTGTAATGTTTGGTTCGTGACTTTGGTGTAAATATTCTACAATTTATCTCGGAAGGTCAGCAGATTTCTGGTGAAACCTTTTCCAAAAAAATATGGTTGAAAGGTTACCTCAAAACTAATGGAAATTTTAGTAAAAGGCATAATGTTTCTTTCATAAATTTGGAGTAAGTGTACACCAATGTGCCTGGTTATCTGAAAAATTTAAGTGAAAAGTTACACCAATTTTATGTAGAACTTCCTGATTGGTGAAATCTTGCCTGTAGTTCAGTGGTGCTTTCTTACACCAAATGTGAGGCTTGTTTACCTAGATGTTGGTGCAAACATACCTTCAAAACACTGGGGTAATGTTACACCAAAGGCATAATGTTTCTTTTATAAATTTGGTGTAAGTGTACACCAATGTGGCTGGTAAAGTCAGCAGAATTTTGGAGTAACGTTATCTGAAAAATTTAAGTGAAAAGTTACACTAATTTTATGTAGAACTTCCCGACTGGTGTAATCTTGCCTGTAGTTCAGTGGTGCTTTCTAACACCAAATGTGAGGCTTCTTTACTTAGATGTTGGTGCAAACATACCTTCAAAACACTGGGGAAATGTTACACCAAAAAAGGTGGCAGCTCAGCTGCCACCTTTTTTGGTGTAATGTTTCTTCAGATTTTTTACAGTGCAGAGCCTTCGCTGTGCGCTTAAAGGGTAGCTAAGGATCTAGGCTAGCTCCATGCGGATAGCGAAGACAGTGATCAGAATGGGCAGATGCCTTTGATGAGTGAACATGCCACTATGTCGCGGCTCATTTGTCGTATTTCAAGCTTTGCAGTCACTTGTATAGCTGCCAACTTTGCTTCCTGTTTTATGAAACAGGCATTGTTATATGCTTCTTTTTCAAAAATTTTGTGTAGCTTTTACTTTTGTTCTATTGCTGTTATAGTTCTTCTTCATTAGACTGTTATCGAAGATGTACTTTTCCATTTTGCCGCTTGCATTTCTCCTTTCTTATTCTTTCGGTGTCTTGTGTGGGGTGTGCCTTGTCATTGGGGACTCTTTATCTATTTTTTTATTGTTTAAATAAACACCGTATTTGATACAGACCTTAACTGGGTAATTAGACAACAACATCTACGAACATATTCCTTGTATGCCGTCATTTAGGTCTGTTTCTCAATATGCTAAACCGGAGGTGAAAAGAATATAATGAAAATACATCAAACTTCATTTTGGAAAAAGTAATCTAGATTTTGTCGCTTAAATGCACCCAGCTATGTTCTTCTTCATTCGTTAATTTCAGAAATGCTTTCATAATGTTACTGTTTCTGTGTGAATGCCGCGGTCATTTCGAACACTGACAGAATTTGTGACATAACAATGTTACCCATTCTTAACAGCAACCCTTCATGTTTAAGCCACACATTATTGGCGTCTTTGCGTGCTAATGGACCATTTTAGGCTAAAATAACTTCAAGAGGAAAAAGAGTTTTAATGTTTCATTTCAACATTTACTATGCAAATTCAACATGTCAGTTTTAACGCCGTCTTCCAAAGCCCATGGTTCCAGTGTTGTTACCAAACTGATTCAGGGCGTTCGGATCAAAGTGCCCAGACGTCCCGCCTCCAGTAGCAAACTTGTTTGGATCAAAAGTGCCGGTACTTCCACCAGTTCCAGAACTTGAACCCCCATTCACAAACTTGTTGGGATCAAAACTCCCGGATGTTCCGGTTCCGGTACCAGTTCCAGCCCCAGCCCCAGCCCCAGTAGATCCTGACCCAAATCCACTGAAAGAATTTGAGCCGCGACATGAGAAAACCAACAAAGTGGTTTTACGCCCAGCGCAGACTCAGATCAGCCTTGGCATCCGCTTAGTGCTTAAAGGGTAGCCAAGAGACTAGGATACCTTCATGCGGACAGCGAAGACTCTGATAAGACTGGGCAGATGCCCAGTCTGAGCTGAGTCTGCGCTGGGCGCACAACCGCTTTGTTGGTTTTCTCATGTCGCGGCCTATTTATAGTCTAGTCAGAATGCATTATACAAGCTGGGTTCGAATCCCGGTCTGGCCACATACTTTCGTTTCTCCTTCCGCTGATTCAAGAAGGGCAGTTGTCAGTTACTGGCGAAAGTATGTGCACTTAGTACTGGTTAACCGCTTAGGAGGTCTAAGCCTGCCCAGGAATAGTGTGGTTAGGCGTCCCCAACAATTCTCCTCACCTCGATATAGTCACGCGCGGTACTGAAAATTCAGTTTTTGGATGTAGGGTAGTAAAAAGTTTGTAAAAAATGACCGCACTTATATTTGTTTGATTTTCCTACAAAATATATCAAAAGATTTGTAAGATAGTGTAGAATACTAGGATAACACAACATTTTTTACTTAAGATCCGTGCTTTAAGAAAAACGTAGAAAACTGAGTAACTATTTGCTCATTTTCTCTATTTTCCCTATATACTATTAGGAAATGATGGCCATATTAATCAGAGCAAAAATGACCGCATTAAATGTAAACTTAAAATTTTGAAAAAAATATCTATGTGCAGCTAAAAAAGAGCACTATATTGACCTAACACAACATTTTTCATTTTTTATTCAGGGAAGACAAAAAAAAAAGAAAAACTGTCAATGTCCTATCTAATTTAATGCTATTTCAAGCTCACGCGATATCGTCGTTTACAGGTAGATTATACGGGGCTGAGGAAAAAAGTTGCCCATGGTTAACTGACCGTCCCGACATGACCTTAGTTGTTTACTGTGGACGTTAAGCATCAAATCAACCAACCAACCAAAGCATTATACAAGAACTTTAAAATCGGATGTTAAGCCAACCAGTATATGCCATTATCCCCAAATCGTTTCTTTATACCCCCATTCCACTGGACGGCGCTTCCACTGCGCTCCGAAATTTTGGACAAAGCGCCATGAATCGTAGCAGAAGCGGCAGCAGCGCAGGAGAATCTTCTAGGTCGCAGTGAAAGCGTATCAGAAACGGCATGATCGCCAAGTCACGGCGCTTGTTTTGACTCTGCTCAAAATTTACGTAGCGGAAGCGCCGTGGACTCAAAGCGCAACGAAAGCGTAGTAAGAATGTAGCTCGAAATTCATGAGCGCAGCAGCAGCGGGAGCAACGCAGCACCAGCGCAGCGGGATCGTGCCGACAACGCCGTGAGATTCGTCTGCGACCCAGCTACGCTTCTGCTACGCTCTTTGCGCTCCCGTTGCGCTCTTGCCGCTTCCCCTGCGACTCTATTATTTATGAATAGCGCAACCACGACGCTTCCGCTGCGCTCTTGGCGCTTTATCTGCGTTTCCTCTGCTCTGATGGCGATCTGGGCATGAAAACGCCGCGTTTCCACGACGTTTCATAACTCGATTCTCACGTTTCATTCAAGATGCAGGCTGCCCGGAGCAGGAGTTGGAATACCCTCCCCTGCGGTAAAGGCTGCGTGAAAATAGTCTCCTGACCAGGCCTCGGTGTGGATTTCGCCTTCTGCTTTTGACAGGGGGCCAGGCTCTTGCTCTCTAAACTGAGCCAGATAGGCGCCCTTTAGAACGCCGAGCAGAGGCCCCAGTTGAGCCTGAACAGCAAGAAGAACAAGACGAGTTGTTCGAAGTCACTAGTTCATGATTGCCAGCTGGGCCATAGCCACTGGAATTTTTATATTATCAATATTGTTTGAAGGCTGGTGGCTAACTTCTGCTGAACCCGATTCTTCGCCGATTTACATTGAAGCGGTTACAAAGCGCAACACAAGCGCAGCACCAGCGCTTAGGTCGTAGCACGATCGCAAATGCATCGTAATAAGCGCAGCTCAAGCGTAGCTTGAAATCCTTTGCCGTAGTAGCAGCGTATTAGAAGCGCCCTCGAAGTCCGTTGAGCGTGGCAGAAGCGCAGCTAAGTCGCGGCAGCATCGTGACCAGCGTGGCGAGATCGTATTAGAAGCGTACTGGCAGAGTACTGGAAGCGCACAAGTTCCAAGTTTTGGCTAATGCCTACGCTTCTGCTGCGATTTCGAAAATTTTGGAGAAGCGCCATGATCGCCAAGAGCGCAGTCAAAGCGTCATCCAGTGGAATGGGGGTATTACGGTTTGTGCACAAATGGTAGAAAATATAGTTTGGGGATAATATCACTTGCTTTCTTAAAACATCATAATATGTTGAAAAAAACGAAGAAGAAAAAGGACCATCAGCTAGTGGCTGAAAATTTGACCCGGCCGAATCTCGATTTTTCTGTCCAAACATTTTATTTTAAAACGGAATTG